>NAJQ01000264.1:0-23231 GCA_005059865.1 Friedmanniomyces simplex
CGCAGGTCATCTGATGAAGCTTGCGGCGTGAGCTGGGTGGAAGCGGGCGGTCTCAGAGTAGTAGAAGTCTCCTGTCCTGGAGTCCAAGAGGTGGGCCTCGCCCGCGGCTGCGATGCTGAGCGCGGCTTTTGGGCAGCTTGTTCTGCTTGCGCTGATGGCAGCCTCCAAGCCTTGACCTTCAGATAGCCCTCCTCCAGCTGGGCAGCCAAGTTCTCATCACAGGGCCGCTGCGTACTGCCATCTTGATAGAACCATGTGCCACGCCGGACATCATATACAGGGCCTAGCCAATACGCGGGTGCCAGCTCCCGATGCTTCACATCCACATCGAAGAGGTAATCTTCATTGACCGGCACCTTAACTGTCTTGACATCGTCGTTCAGACTGATGTTTGGCTTGCCATCCGACCTTTGCGCACTACCGGCACCTTGCAGCGATATGTCTCCCTGCGACTGCTCCAGACTCGATCGCTCACCGCCATCCTCGTTTTCGACCAACTTCTGAAAGGCAGCCTCAATAGCCTTCGAGTCTCTCACGGAGAAGGCAGAGTATTTCTTTGGCTGGGCCGCTGGCTTCTCCTCCTTCGTCTCGCCAGCAGCAGGATTCGGCCTGCGCTTTGGCACGTCTGCGGCATGGAACCAACAAGGGCGGACTTCTGGGCAGTCTCTTGGGTATCTTCGTAAACTCATTCGATGCCTATGATTGACAACATGGTCCTGCCCTTTCTGCTGCTGCAACATGGGCTCAGGCTCGCCGTGTTCACCTTTACTGGCCGGTACAACGGGGCTTCTACTCCAGGGCGACAGCTTGCTGAGGTACGACTGGCTGGCTCTATCCTGGCCAGACATCTTGGCCTTCTCGGGCCATAGCAAAGTCTCCCTCTTGCTCAACCAGACTGCCGGTTTGGCCAGCTCACCGCTGTCGGCAAAGGACCAAGGGAAATGGCGTCGAAGGTATAAGGTCCAGGATGAGATTCGCGCCAATGCGCCGGGTGCTTGGGGGTACGATCAGAGGGCAGGTGTTAGGATTGTATGGTGCGGACAGGATCTATCGCGAAGCCAGCAATAACATACTGAGTATCAGCAACGATCTCGGGCAAGGAGCGACAGATATGGGTCGTCGCAGCATTGAATGTCCGCTCGCCGGTTTGGTGTCGATGGAGCCCTGACGTCGGGCACGGAAGAAGCCGTAGCATGTGCACGATTCGCATCAAAATCTTTTTTCAACTCAGAACTCTTCGCATACGGTAAGTCATACATTGCTTGGAGACGGTACCTCAGACACGAGTATACCTATCAGAATAGCGACACTCCACTCGCCGGTGACTACAACCACAGCAGCGCAACACAAACTGACTTGAAGCAGCCTGAGGGACAACTCCGACCACCGTACACCATGGCAGAGCAACAAGAGAAGAGTCCTGAGCATCTGCACATCGAAGAGCTCGTGAAGACAAAGCTGCCCACAAGCCCCATATACGCGTTCCTACTCACCCCTGTCAAGATCACAAGCGCTACGAAGGGACACGTAACAGCCCGCCTCCCGCTGTCACAAAACCACATGAACAGTATGGGCAGTCTTCACGGGTCCGTGACTGCGACGATCGTGGACTGGATGGGTGGCATGGCCATCTCGAGCCACGATCTCCGCAGCAAGTCTGGGGTGAGTGTGGACATCCACGTCACGTACCAGAGCGGCGCCAAAACCGGCGACGAGATCGAGATCGAGGGAATAGCGGAGAAGGTTGGCGGCAGTCTGGCCTTTACGAAAGTCAACATCTACAAGGTCGAGGGTGGCAAGCGTGGGAGGGTTGTGGCTACTGGCACCCACACGAAATTTGTGAAGGGCTCTGAGCCTCAGAAGGCTTCCTAGCCGGACAGCTGGGGGCGCGTAGACATCGGCGCTGCCTTGAATATCCTGGACTCTTTGCGTCGGCATGATCATCGCTTCTGTGCATGGCCGGACTCACTCTTCCCAGGTATAATGACCGTTCTTGTCGCGCTTTTGAAGTCATGGCGAGCATTTGCTAGGAGCTGATGACGAGGTGCAATAGACTACATACATGTAGAAGACAATTGCTACAAACTTTCAAACGGTATTCCATTTTTGTCCCTCTTGGTCAATGCTCAATCCAAGGTCGCCTCACGTCCAAGTGTGCCGAAAGGAGATGCTTGGCTGCCGGCACGCGCACACTCCGGTTTAATGATAAAGTCCTTTGGGAGATGGGACTCAGAACGCGAGATAGCAGGCGGTACGCCCGTCACCAGCTCCATGGTGCTGCCTCGCTTGCGAAGCGCTCGAAGACACAGTACGAGATCGATGCTATCGTGCAACAGCCTTCGTAACCTCGGGCTTCCACAGTGTTACCAACCGTGGCGGTCAACTGATAGACGTGTGCGCCTTCGTAACAGGCGTTCAATGACCTTCGTGCTCCGCCAGATGCCCACGAGGCTCCCACTCACTCTTGTACGGAGGACGCACAGGGTTCCCAATGCAACAATCTCGTGAGTGAAGGCCATCTACCGGGGTCCAGGATGCCTCCTGCGCGCCTACCGTCTACGGCAATGCGAGCAACCTTCTTGTGCGTACATGTACGCAAGCCTACTACTCCCGCCTGCACATGCGATGCACAAAATAATACGGGCATGCATGCTGGCTGCGTGCCTGGGGGAAGATCGCGCGCGTGTCCGCATGGGCGATCCCTCTCTATACATGATGGTGTGCAAACCAACATGGTCATCAAACAGAGACCGCACCGCAGCTGTCATGCGAATAATAATGTCTGAGGCGAACAATGTCTGCATGTCTCGCTCGCGAGGGGAGGGGGGACACGCTGGGCAGCACAGGACTTTCCCTCGAGGTGGCGCTGGACATCTGCTGTCGTACGGAGGGGGGACGCCGGTGCAACAGTGTCTCTCTCTGCGAAGCGAGTAGTAGTGAGAGGTCTCGCTCGCAGCCCTTCCAACCATTCGGCCCGCTCGGAAAGCCAGAATGAGCGGTGAACGAAAGATACATGTAAACCCCGCGTTGCGATCAGCATCAGCGTCCACATCCTGGAAATATCGCGAACCAGGGCAAGCATCGCGCGGCTTTTCTTTCAAAAGCTACCGTCATGCCAGAGCCCGGGCGGAAAAAGCTGTCGACGTCGTGCAGGCCGCGTTTCATAGTTCGATGCCGTCTGGTTCGGGAGGTATGGAACGCCCTCCGCATCGGGACGCCGCCGTGTACGATGGAGAGGAATGGTGGGTTTCGTGAGACCTGCGCGGCACGATGTGTGGCGTTTTTAAGGTTGCCTAGGCTGGGCGACGTGGTCGGTTATCATTCGCGATGGCGGTTTTTGTGAGGTGTGGAGATGCTATCGGTTTTCTTCTCGTAGTCAGGGCGAGACCGGTGGACACCTTCCCGTTTAGATAGCAAGGTCCGACACGGAGCTTTGGGATCCGTATTGCCTGTTATTCTAGTTGCGGTGGTACAACCATCGTGGGGCAAGCCGGCTGATGCTGTTTTATTCTGCACTGATGTCAATCGTGGTTTGGCCCCGTTGTTATCGGGATGGTCCAGACTGCACGCTATGCCGTATCACATGCATTGCAGCTGCAGCTGCAGCGGGACGCAGTAGCCGTTGGAGCAGCGGAAGCTAAAAGACAGACCTGCAGTCCGGGACGAGAGTGCGATATGGACATCCTCAGGCATTAGACAACCTCAGTCGAATGTACATGTACGGTAAGGCACCTAGTATCAACAGGGTGGTTGTTCATGTTGGCATGACTTGTACGAGGGCGATGACGACAGCACTTGGGCGGCCGTACGACTACAGCCGGAAACAAGTAATAAAACTCCGCAGCCTCGGGTAATGCGTTTACGGACGCTCTACCGCAACCTGGAGTCGGTGTGGCAGTGGCCCGAGCTTGCTGAACGTGTTTTGATGACAACGAACCATGCTTGGGTCACGTTGCGCCTCCTCTTCAGCCGGTGGTGTCGGTTTATGAAGCCGTCATGCTCTGGCGGAGCCTTCCGTTACCGTCCGTTACCGGTATGGCAACCACGATGAATCATGGTCGTCTTGTGTTAGAACTTCCCGGTAGTGAAAGGTAGTAATGGTGACAGCTGGAGTACCATGCGACGAAGATCGGAGGCAGCGCGAACAACAGCACCGCGGCTGTTTTAGTTCTATGTGTAGAATGTAAATCGACACCACCGAAGAGCCGCCCGCTCCGCTTCGCAATGCGAGCGGTTGACGGTGATGATTGGTTGTGGCGGGCCGTCTCATCGCTCGCCTTCTTTTGCCGGCGCTGAGAAGCTTTCTGTTCCGCCGGCGCGCGCTTCACAGAGGTGGAGGAAGTGAAGTGCGGTCTTGGACACGTGCGTGGACGTGATGTTCGCGCGCGCGAGATCATGGAGAGACGAGGCAGTGGTAATGGGCGTGTTCTCCGGCGACGGTCGTCCCATGTCATCGTCGAGTCGCCCACTCTGCTCGTCAGAAAACTCTCGACGAGTTAGGCATAGCACGTCGGAGCTCAACGTCACATCAATTCGTCGACCGGTTGCGAGAATGCTCCTGCCGTTCCAGGCTAGCGAATCTGCCAGCAATTGTTCCGCTGTGGCGTTCTGATCCTCCACCCGCGCCCTCCGCCGTTATCGTCCTTTTCCGCAAGGCACCGCTGTCACCCATTGTTCTTCCCCCACCACTCCTCACCTGTAACACCCGCCCCCATTTTTAATATTGAGAGAAGTGAATTGAATTGCCCTGCGTGCGACTCGCAAGCGCACGAGATCGTGAGACGGCCCAGAGCCAGGCAAAGCACGCGCCGGCGATCATCGAGAGGTGCTGCTTCGGCGCCTTGCATTCCACGCTTACCGGCCGAGCCAAGCGAAGACCTGGCCAGCCACCTTCTCCACTCTGCCCGCCTGCTAGATCCTTGCCCGCTGCTCCGTTGGTCTGCCGCTCGCCGCCCTCGACACCACCACTTGCCCTGTGCCTCAGCAAAACCGACCGTCCACCCGTCCGTCGCCTTCCGGCGCGCTTCCCAGACACTGCATCTGCCTTGCATCATCCGCGAGACAGCTCAACAGCGACTCCACGAGGCCCTGCACCTGCACCTGCACCTCTACCTGCACTTCCTGCAAAGGCGCGGCCCGCCCACGCATCCAAGACACAGCTTCCCGCGACCAGCAGCCAGCATAACTGCAGTCCACCGAGCCACCGTACCTTACTGCGGCGCAAACGGACCAGCTCGACCGCACCGTTCAATCGCCCTCCTCACTGCAACTGCTACTCTCACCTACCTACTACCAACGACCTGCTCAATAGAAGGTAAAATCTCACCCCCCCATCCTACCCGGCGACCGCCCACCGCCCCCTCCGCACCTTGTTCCCATCGGGTACCGCTAGTGCCTTCGAGCTTAGCGCAGCCGAGACACCACCAACCTCCCTCAACTTATTCTTTGAGAAGCTCCCCCGCCTGCACTTGCGAACCCGTTCCCTCTCATGCATTGCATCTCTTAGGACGACAGGGTGCGTCCGTAGTCGCCGCTGGTACATGACCTGCTGGATGCTTGTTGCTAACACATGTTCGACATAGGATTGTGAGGCTCAAGGGATTGGACTCCATTGACCACGACTCACGACCTGTTACGACATTAACGACCTTGACGATTGCTTCGCTTTAACGACTCTCTTGACTTCGGTTATAGCAGCGGCGTGCCAAACGAAATCACCGACGAACACAGCCCTTGACGACTCGAATCTCACGAAGCATCCACGCGACAGCTTGCGGCGAGTGATCGCAGAGTCCTTGCTCCCGCAGATATCCTTACAACACCGGAAAGCTGGCGCTCCCTCCGTTCTCCCAGGTCCAAGCCCGAGGAAACGAAAGCCAGTGGGACCAAGCTCCATTCGCGCCTCTTCCACAGGAAGTGCAGCAGCAGGCAAGCACCTCCTCCGTGGGGTCATCACCTCGGGCTGGGTCATTCAGCGGCTCGTCGGTAGCCAACCTCTCACACCACGACACCAACACCTCCTACGCTTCCTCCGTAGACGGCACCAAGGTCAACAACGCGCAGACCCCTTCTCCCGAGCAAGCCACGTATCAATCCGGCAGCTACTCAGCGCCTGCCCATCTGTACCACCCGGCCTCTTTCCAGCCTACACCGCTGAGTTACAGCAGCATGAACCAGCCTCAACCGTACATGGACGTGAGTCAAGCTCATGCTCCACCTTCCGGACCAGTTCCGAGCATGGGGCAGTATTCAGGTTACGGCCAACCTCAAGCATTGCAACCAGCTTCACATAGCTATGCGCCGACGAGCTATGGCTACCCGTACCCGAACACCATGGCGCCGATGTCTGCGGGGCACCCGGTCACATCCATGGGCGGGATCCCACAATCGCTACCCCTGCCAACAATGGCTTCAAACGGGCAACCGCCGCAGGGTGCCCCTCAACAGAACTTCGAGCGCAGTTGCGATACAACCGGGCAGGTTGCGCCGCCTGGCATGAAGCCAAGAGTGACGGCTACCTTGTGGGAAGACGAAGGCAGCCTTTGTTTCCAGGTGGAGGCTAATGGAGTTTGCGTGGCAAGACGCGAGGACAACCACATGATCAACGGCACCAAACTGTTGAATGTTGCCGGTATGACGCGCGGGCGCCGCGACGGGATCCTGAAAAGCGAGAAGACAAGACATGTGGTCAAGATCGGGCCGATGCACCTCAAAGGTGTCTGGTGAGTCGAAAACTGGCTGAAGAGCTGCAGCATTGCGCTAACGCGGTCACAGGATACCATTCGATCGCGCGCTGGACTTTGCGAACAAGGAGAAGATCACGGAGATGCTTTACCCACTGTTCGTTCACAACATCGGTGCTCTTCTCTACCACCCGTCGAACCAAGGCTCGCGCCCGAGCATCGGAAACGCCGCCATGGCTGCGCGTCGTCCTGATCAGCCCGATTACATGAGGACTCCGCAAGGGACGCAGCCGCCAGCGCTCACTCACAATCATTCGATCACTAACCCCGTGGGTGCGAGCATCCCGCAACCTCCACACTCCATTGCACCCCATCCTGCATCCGGTAGGCCTGGCCTTGACAGGGCACACACCTTCCCGACCCCACCGACAAGCGCATCAAGTCTGACCATGGGTATGGGCAATGCAGGCAGCTCGTACGAATACAGTGGTGGACACGCGGGTGGGATGAACTCAGGTCAGCCTCTTTCTGTTGATCCCGCCATGACCGCGAGAACTATGCCAACGACTCCAGCTTCCTCGCCTCCCGGCACTGCGCATGGCTACCAGACCAGCCAGCCATACGACGGCTCCCGGCAGATGTATTCCGCTGGCCCCGGTTATGGGCATTACCCCTCGCAGCAGCCCATGGGTCGGTACCCTGGCGTGCAAAGCAGCCCGAGCGGCGTGAAGAACGAAATGGGCCCGCCAGCTCGCGCCGGCGCGGAGAACGAGGCGGGCGAGCACAAGAGCCACGACGGCTATGCGAGTCAGCAGGACGCGGAGGGTGAGCACGAGGGTGAATATACCCACACCAGTTCGTCTTATGGCGCTAGACGATACTCCTACAGCTATAAGCCTAACACCACGCCAGGGCCACTTCACTCCGACCAGTCGCACATCTCGCCGGAGATGAATCATTCGCCGCACCAGAATGGATCCGGGCGCGCCACTCCACGGTCCGCCAACCCGTACCCAGGCTACAGTACCCCTCAACGAGCGTCCCAGCTGCCTTCCAGCAACCTGAACTACGTTATCGGCAACGACACACGAGCCGGCGCTCCCAATGGCGCAGAGCCGTACCCGGCACAGGGCGGCTACCCGCCCCAGCAATATCCGCCCATGAATGGCAACGCTCCTCAGTCCAACAAGCGCATGCGCGAGGACGACCAGGACGAGTCGTACAACACGCCCATGAGCGCGGGTGGCGATCTCAGCCTCAAGCGCCAGCGAACCGATCCCGGCATGGGACGACCCATGAGCCAGCCTCACTCCGTCAAGGCAGGCGGTGCGAGACGATAGGCACCGCACGCGCTTATTAATGTGTGCGCTTCTCGTGCGAGGAGACGGCTCACGACCCCAAGCATCTTTCCTTTGTTAACCAAACCAAATGTTCCTTCTTCGACCGAGACTTATGATTTCACGACAACGACTTTACCGGACTTCATGATAACGAGGCCACTTACGGACGGACTTTACGCCGTCATACAGCGATCTACTCTCCAGGCCGCTCGACATGGCCCACTGGCCCAGAAAGGCGATACGAAAATCACTGAGACCGGGCTTCTCTCGTACTGTCTATTCTCTTCGCAATGGGGTGGGGATGACTCTTTCGCGGGCCGCTCTGCGCAGCTCACGGCGGTGCAAGCTTCAGAGATGCCAGGCATGGAGGGTCATCTGAGAGCGAGCAGCGGTGGGAGCCGCGCGCGCCAGGCGATGGAGTTGGAGCGTAGGATGAAGAGTGTGGAGCAAGCGGGAGGCGGGCGATGCGTTCAACGAGTCGCGATACAACACGCTGCGACGAGCGATGATGATGATAAGAGAGGAGACAGACGGTGCCCCAAAAGTTTTCCACATCCATTTCAATTACTCTGTGCTACCGTGATGCCAATAATATCTGAACACACTATCCGTACCGTATGTTCCCAAGTCGATTTCGCAAAGGCTCGTATAACGCCACTCAATCCAAAGCATTTAAACGTCCATGCCGAAGAAGAGCCAGGTATCACTGATGGTACCCCTGTGGCCGGACCACGCATCGAGCATCGCAAGCTCGAAGCCGACCCAGCCCAGGTCGCGCGTGGTCTCCTTGACATCCTTCTCGTCTGCAAAGCGGTCGACGCAGATGACGAGCTGGGAACACTCAAACTCGTCGCTGCTTGCGAGTTCCAGAAGCGTCATCAGACTAGCGCGCGAGTCAGCTTCGGAACACATCGGAGAAGCAGGGAGGATGCGGTCGGTAGAGACGTACCCGGGTTTCAGGTCCTTGCCGAGGACCTCTCTGTCGAAGAAGACGAACATGATACGCTCGTCTGCCTTCTCGGCCACAAAACCGCGGAACTGGGCGCCGCCGACGTAGTCGAAGACCTCCACGTACTCTTTCACCACGCCGCCGGTCCTCGGATAGCTTCTACAGCCGTCTGGGGATGGACTGGGCGTAGGCAAGCCGTGCTCCAGTACAGCGCCGCCGCCGCCGCCGTGGTGGGTGGTCCGCGGTATCTCCACACCCTGGCTTTCGCTTTCGCTTTCGCTGTTGCTGTCGCCATTTCTCTCCAATCTCGCACCCATTACTCGCGATTTCTGCCGACCAGCGTCCCTCTCAACCAGGAACGCAGCCTTCATACTTTCGCAGAAGAGCCTCTCACAGTCTTCCGTAATGTTCTGCGATGCGTCTCCGCTACGCGCGCGGGCCGTGAGGCCGGGGCGACAACGTGGACGACGACGACGGCCCAGTGAGGGCCCGGCGGCGTCCGGAGACGGCGGGGGGGATGGTACGCCTCCTTGAGGCGCCTCAAACCCACCTAGGCCGGCTTGTCAGCGTATGTTGAAGATTCGTCGTTTCTTCGTGATGATGATGGCGTGGATGTACTCACCACCCCGCTGCACGTCCCCCGCTGGTGGAGAAGTGGAAGCCCGTCAACGCCATGGTGGCGGCGTCGACGGCGTAGGCGGATGCCTGGGTGTTGGCGCGTCGAGTGGTCTCGCCGGGCGCGAAGCCGGAGTAATTACTACTACTGTTTTTGTGGTTCTGTAACATGGCCATTTCGTCTCGACTCTGCCACGGTTTCGGCGGGGTGAACTGGTTTGAGGTGCGGGCGGAGGTTTGCTGGGGAGTCGAGGGGACGGTGTGGTATGGGTTTTGCTGGTGGTGAGGCGTTTTTCGTAGGCTTCTGTAGATGTGTGGGTAGGTTCTTTGTGCGACGGTGTGTGCTGCTGTGTGTGTGTAGAAGATTCGGTGGTGCATTTGGTGCTCAAAGCCGGCCGGATTGGATAAGCGCCGCGCACGTGCTGCCAAGCCTCGGCTCAAATCCTCGACATTCACATGCGCTTCACATCTACATCTCCCTGACCTCGACGTCGCCACGACAACCACGACGATAGCAGTGAATCGACCCATATATCGAGGACAACTGCCGCGGTAGATGGCATTCGACGACATACCACACATACATCCGGTGACCATGCCTTGCACCCCCTGGATCATTGGCCGGGAAGGTAACTCTTGCCATGCACACTGCGAACGTGCTTCCCTTGATCGTCAGCCAACAGCGAGATACCCGTGGGGGTAACAACTGGAAGGAGGCTATGGCCTCGAGAGGAAGTAAGGCTTCCTCTTGCCCTTTCCTGTCTCCTGAAATTCTCCATCCTTTCCAGTTTTCGTACCATGTTCCACCGGTTCACATCCCATTATCCATCCATCCCCATCCGCCAGCGTTATTACTTCTATACCGCTCCCGCCGGCATGCAATATGCTGCCTGTTGGTAGCAAACGCAAAGCTTCCACCGAGCACATCACGGCGCCGCCTGTCGTCAGGAGAAAGTCCCGTATCTTCCACCGCCGCTCCGAATCACCAGAGCTTACCGCTTCGCGAGGGTCAGTCAAGCAAGCCACACGCTCTGCGGCCAGCCTGAGCTCTCTTCGCCGCTCAGCATCCAGGTTCATCCGCAAGCTGCGTGTTCACCGGCGTAAGTTTCGCTATTGCAACTCGATTTCAAGACGACCAATCGCTCACATAAGACAGGCTCCCGGACAATGGACACCATGGACGGCACATGTACTCCACAGCACCGTACTGCGACTCCTCCTCCCACAGCTCTATCCCGGACACGTAGTCTTGGGACACGTAGCCTTCGGTCTCGGCGCTCGTCCTCGCCATCGTTACCCGCAATCATCCCCCAGCGTAAACGCTCCGTACGCTTCCAAGGCTTCAGCGGTAGCCAGCTTGATGGCAACCGCAGCGAAGGCAGCACCACTATCTCACGACCCGGTTCTGGCGAGTCTTGGACTAGTGGTATATCCGCTAAGCTATCGGAACGGATCGCCGCTCTGGAGGTCAAGCTCAATGGCACTGCGGGCACCTCGACCATTGTCCACCGCGCCAATCTGCGTACCAGACCCAGCGTTCCATTCATCGACACCAACGTGAATACCACGCCAGTCAAGGAGACCGAAGAAGACGAGGGTTCGCCCAGCACGACATCGTCCCGGAGACCCTCGGGTCAGAACGCGGACTGGTCGCCGATCAGTACCGCCTCCACTGCCGCAACGTCTTTCACGTCTCCCGGCTCCTACGTCGCGCGCTAGAAGCGCACCACGCCCGAGGAGTGCCAAAACAACAGCAAGAGCCTATCCACTGAAAAGGACGACAGTCTGTTGCCGCCGATTGAGGAAGACAGCGGCCGCTATCTACTCATACCCGTGCAAGAAGCAGAAGTCATCGCCGAGCCATCTACTGCGACTGTGGAGAGCGTCACGGCCGCCAAGGTGTATCTAGAGACGCACTTCTACAACCTCATGCTTGAGCCTTCTTCGCCACGCTCAATCCGCCGTAAGAGATTCGAACAGGCAATGCTTGACAAAGGCCTCTCTCACAGCGAGCGCATCTCGGCGCGCGAGGAATGGGTCTGCGCCGAGAGCGATCATCTCCGCCAGATGCGGGTGCTGAAGGCGAGCTCCATCGCCAGGCACAACGTCAAGGGCATTTCCATTGCCGGCTTTGACGTCATTCGTGTGCTCGGCAAGGGAAGCTTCGGAGTGGTGAGGCTCGTCACCGAACGCGGCGGCAGCACGCTACCCGAAACAGCCAATGGCGCCCACGTCAACGACGGCGTCGCCGGGTCGGTGGCGACGACAAGCATCAGCAAAATGGATGGTACGGCGAAGCGCAACCTACCGACCGGCAAGGCTTTGTCAGACGTCTTCGCCATGAAGGTCATTCGCAAGTCCGAGATGCTACGTGCTTGTCAAGAGGGCCATCTTCGTGCCGAGCGGGACTTTCTGGTCAGTGCAGAGAGCTCGAGATGGGTTGTGCCGCTCATCGCCAGCTTCCAAGACAACACCAACTTGTATCTGGTCATGGAGTACATGATCGGCGGCGACTTTCTAGGCCTGCTGCTGCGTGAAGACGTGCTCGAAGAAGGCGTTGCCAAGTGGTACGTGGCGGAGATGATACTCTGTATCGAAGAAGTCCACAAGATGAAGTGGATCCACCGCGATGTCAAGCCGGACAACTTTCTCATCAGCGCCTCCGGACACCTCAAGATCTCCGACTTCGGTCTCGCCTTCGACGGCCATTGGGCGCATAGCCAGTCCTACTTCTCCAATCAACGCTACAGCCTGCTCGAAAAGCTTGGCATCCACGTCGCCGGCGATGAGCAAGACGTCGAAGAAGAGCTGATATCGAAGAAGGCTGAGATGGAGTATGAAGACGATGTGCACCTCAAGCCAAAGCCGAAAGTTGACACCGAGGAGAATGCGAAACGAGAAGGACTGCTCAACTACCGCAACCGCACCAAACGCCGGAGGCTGGCACGAAGCGTGGTTGGTACCAGCCAATACATGGCACCCGAGGTCATCATGGGCCAGGCGTACGATGGCCGCTGCGACTGGTGGAGCATCGCCATCATCCTGTACGAGTGTCTGTACGGTCGGACGCCCTTCTACTGCGAGAATCGTCAGAAAACCAAGGACAGCATCGTGCACCACCGCTCCACGCTGCAGTTTCCGGTTCACGAGCGCTGGTCAAGGCCTGCTTCGGAATCGAGACGTCTGCTGCCGCCCTCGAGCGACACTGTGACCGACCTGCTGCAAGCCATTCTCACCGACAAGGAAGTTCGGATGAGCTCCCGGCAGTATCGCCACAGCGAAGCTCGCCTCGGCCGGCGACTATCTGCAGCCTCGCACAATCCGTTGGCGAAGTACGTCTACGCCAACGGCGCGGATGAGATAAAGGCGCACAGGTTCTTCCAGGGCATCCCCTGGTCGCAGATGCACTTGATGCAGCCGCCATTCGTGCCGCGTGTCAAGGAGAACCAGTCCATTACGAAGTACTTTGAGGATGAGAAGGACATCGTCACGGACGACTCCTCGAGCTACATGAGCATCAAGGAACGACTCGACCTCCAAACTGACGTGGACGACGCGAGCGCGAAAGCGGTCCTCGGCGCGCACTTCGAGCGCTGGAAGATCGAGCGCATCGAGAAGGAGCGGTACGACCTCGGGCTGGAAGAGTGCTCCGATGCCGAGCTGCAGCGCATCAAGGAGCACTTCGGCGCCGATTACGAGAAGTGGAAGGCCGACCGCATGCTGCAGGTGTACGAGGAGCGGGTGCAGCACGGCCTCGACCCGCGCGCGCAGAAGGGGAAGAAGGAGAAGAAGCGGGCCCGGGACAAGCTGCTGCGGGATCCCGTCGTGGGGAAGAAGGTGATGGAGATCAGGAAGAAGGGGGCTTTCTTTGGCTATTCTTACCGGAGACCGAAGGCTTTGGTGGAGATGGAGGGGTTGAAGGGGAGGCAGGGGTTGAAGAGGCCAACTATCCTGCCGGTCGAGTCGGGCAAGTAGTGAATTGGAGGGCGTTGCGACCTATGCTGGTGTGTTTATGTGGTTGGAGTCGTCCCTAGGAAATAATTGTCGCAAGATCTTCTCATCTTCTCGTGAACACTCCCTCTGCGAGATTTTACTCTACACTTGCGGCTTCGGACGTCCTTTTGCGCACAGTGACTGGAAGCATACCGCCCCTGATGCGAGTCTGCAGTAGGGCGCTTGTGAGAGGCGTGCCAGCGCAGCTGCTCCGTACCATCCGCGCGACAAGAAAATCCCAGAACGACGCACCTCCTCGCCTGAGCAGAACCACAACAGATTCATGATTCGGGCGTGAGGTCGGTATCCACAAGCCTTGCCGGTGACGACTGGGAATAGAACCATGCTGCAGTCTACACATACCGCCTCGCACGCCGCTGACCAGCTGCGGCCGATCTCACGGTCCAGATAATCTTGCACCACCTGAGACCCAACAGACGGCTGATCGCCTTCGTGCGGCGAGGTTCGAAAGAGAGAATGGGCAGTAGGCATACGAACGTACATGTCCTCCGCATGCGTGGTCAGTCGGCCGAGATGAATGGTATGCTTGACGTATGGCCGCTTGGGCATCAGCCCTGATCGATGCTCCCATCGCCTTCCTTGTCACGAAGTCCTCAGCACACTCGAGTTCCGTCTTCCCGTTCACGTCTTTCGAGAGTGCAAGCAGACCTTGTCCGGAGGAAGACACGGGTTGACGGCGGGCGAGGGCAGAACGCCCGAACGAACGAGACCCATGACCTGTCATCTTCGCGAGAGGAATCTTGGGATTCATCTTCAGCGAGAGCATCGGCTGAGACGAAACTTTGAAGGCAGCGCAGGACTCACGGAAGTCGTGTCTCGTTGTTTTGGAGTTCGGCATGATTGAAGTGCTATTGTCCTAGAGCGGCGGCCTTTCAGGAGTGGCAGGGTGCAGCTCTAACGATGGGCGTCGCCAGCTTCTTTCCAGACTCAAGCTCGTACCGAAATAGGATTGTCCTGTCTAATAAAGCCAGAAATCCCCACGCTTGAGTCCCCAGTACCATACAGTCTCTACAGGTCAATCGAAGCTAGGACGACAAAATGCATTCGCTTGATAGGTTTGCACTTCAAATTGCGCAGAAAGCGCTCGAGCTGCCCTGGACTCTTCTCCGGGGAGGCGCGAACCAGTCTGGTTTTTCGGAAGGAGAATTGAGTCAGCGCGATCTTTACTTGCTGGGGAGCCGTCGGCCGTCCTCCGTGGTCGCCGGTCACGTAGCCCCAATTGAGGCGGATCACGAACAGCGCGTCGGCGGAGGGGTCTCTCCGGTGCACGTACAGCTTGTCTGCGGAGCACTCCAGCTCCACTCCGCGGTTGGTGATGCTGTATGCCGGCGAATCGTCGGAGATGAAAGGTAACATGTCCGCGCAGTGGAGGAAGTCGCTGGGACTGAGCGCCAGCATGCCCGTCGGCGCACTCCATGACGGCGGACCATCTACTGCACCCAAGCCCCCGTCTACCGCCTCTGCTGACGCGACCGATACGCGGTCCGCTTCATCTCCCCGCGACGATCCGAGGTACCACGCGAATATAGACTGGTCGTCTGATGTTCGAATGATTTCTTCTTGTAGCCTGCGAAAAGCCCGATGTCCTTCCCCATAGAGAAGAGGCATGCTGATCCCGAAGAGGCCAAGCAGGGAGTATGTTCGATCTTCCGGTCTTGTTGTAGTTCGGGTTGCTGCCCAGCTCATTCTCTGCGCCACGCTCGCTCGGGGGATTTCGCGAGGGTTGAGAAGGTATCTGGTCTGGATGCCGGTGATGGTCGAGAGGCGCTCGTTGATGGGAGGGCCGAAGTTCGAATGATCGCACTCGGTAGTCCTTCCCAGACTCTCAAAGTACGAACACTTGTGGCCCATGACATTCCAGGATCTGTTCACGAAAACGACCCTCACTGGTGCCAGCATTTCCTGCAATGTCCAGCCTCTACGGAAATAGTTGCTATCGCCGAGCGTACGACACATGTCGGAGAATCGGCGAGACGGAGGTGGGACGTCGGCCAGGAAGGCCACACAAAGCTGAGAATGCTTGTACCAGTCAAACACTGCACGTCGGTTGTTGAAAAAGTGAGCGTTTGCCAAAGGCAATCATGGGGCGGAACCAGTAGGCCTGACTTACTGCTGTTGATACTCTCGCTGAGCTCGGAGTTGCTTCGTTTGTCGATGCAGCAGGCTACGAGGGATGTCAGCCATCGGTATCTCACACACAGGCTACGTGGATGGGCCTCACTGTCAATCCACGCGTAGTCAGTCCTGAGCAGGTAGTTGCTGGAGCCCCAGTCGGCTCCGCGGACGAATGTGCAGAACTCCAAGATTTTCTTGTAGCCAGCACACGATCGACGGAGACCTTTACGGAACTCCTTGTACGACACCTCATCCTCACCCCACCGGTGTGACAAGATGCTGTATCCTGGTGTGTTCCCGCCGTGGAACTCCTCGAACTCTAGCGTCTTGCAGTTGAGTAGACGCATCTCCACTACGCATGCTCAGTCAGTGCGTGCCGGGTGCCGGCAGCGTCAATCAAGTCGCGAATGCGTTCAAGTGGAAGCCTTCGTCCGCAAGGCTGATACGGACAGCCTGATCGCTCGAGTACCTGCGGTAAGGTACCTGCGACCCGCATGCTGCGACACGCCATACCATTCTCCGCCACCATGGGGGCACCCCTGTCCCTCCCTGCCAATCTCTGGGCATGTAAGAACCATGGCTGCCTTTCATGAAGCCATCCAAGCTGGCTCGATCAATGCGCAGCATGTCGTCGCATACCTTACAGTACCTACTACGTCGTCCGCGAAACTGAGTGTTCCGCTGGCCACGCTTTGACTTTCGCTTACTCGCATGAACGTCAGCTAGCTCCGGCTCTTGCATCAGCCAATGACAACCGCTACTTCACGCTTCACATGCCGAAGGACATTCGTCGAAACGTGCATCTGCGACAACTTACCAACAATATGTGAGTCGCGCCTTCTGGCGCACTGCCTGCCAGCACAACATGGCCGCCACCATGGTATCCGCGTCACCCTTGAACATTCTCTCCCCGAACCGCACGCCCAACAAACCGCAGATGGAACCAAACGTCGCGAACGTGGTGCTAGGAAACCTACACGTCAAGCCGTGGTACCCTTCCTTCTACCCCGAGGACATGGTCAGCGGAAGGAAGACCGAATGGCTGTACGTCTGCCAGTGGTGTTTCCGGTATACCAGTGAGATCGTGAAGTACAGCGCGCATTGTGTACACCCACCACCGATACCCTCCCACTTAACACCAAGCTGATGAGTTTAGAAAGCCTGTTCCCTCAAAATCGAACCTCCCCCAGGCGAGGTAGTATACGACAAAGCTGACTACATCATCCACGAGCTCGACGGCGCCGACCACCGCCTCTACGCCCAGAACCTCTCCCTCTTCTCCAAGCTGTTCCTGGAGACCAAGTCCGTCTTCTTCGACGTCAGCACGTTCCTCTACTACACGCTTGTGCTCCGCAATGCGTCGCATCCCTATGGACAGGTCGTGGGCTTCTTCAGTAAAGAGAAGATGAGTTGGGACAACAATAATGTAGCTTGCATTCTTGTCTTTCCGCCTTGGCAGCGCAGAGGACTGGGACAGATCTTGATCGCTGCCTCCTACGAGTTTGGTAAGAGGGAGGGTCGGTTTGGAGGCCCGGAGCGCCCATTGAGTGCTTTGGGCCGGAGAGGGTATATCGGGTTTTGGTGCGGGGAGGTGTATCGGTTCTTGCTCAGAGCGCCGCTGAAAAGGACGGTGACGGTCAGGGATGTCAGTGAGAGCACGTACATTATGCAGGAGGATGTGGTGGCGGCGCTGAAGGAGATGGATGTGCTAGAGAAGAGGAAGACGGCTACAGGCAGTATTGTGGTGAACAAGAGTAAGCTGAGGGCATGGGCGGACAGGCACGGGGTCAGTCGGGAGCCGATTGTGGACGTGGACGCTTTTGTGGAGGCTGAGGAGGACGAAGAGGATGAAGGGAGTGAGATGGAGGAGTGAGCCGACGACTGTGCTAAGCAAACGGGTTTTCAGCTGGAACGCACGACATCACCCCCCCTGAGGATGGATCTACGGCAGGCCACCTCTGTACGCCATGCTCTCAGAGCTACTCTAGTCGACACCACCTCGCGCAGCCCCCAGCACCTACGCCCATACTCGCCTCCAACGGTACCTATCACTAATGTGGCTCGGGTAGATCTCGCCATCCGTGAGCTCCCGCAGCGCGATACTGAGCTCGTCATCGTGCGCTGCAGCCAGCCGCCCTGCCTCCCATTACGCCATGTCAGCTACCCTCTCGGTCTGGCTTCTCCTCCGCTCCGCCGCATGCTCAGCAGCTCTCGCAATCTGCTGAGCCTCCCGGATTGCGTGACCGTCAGCATCGGTCTCCGTCCGCTGGTTCTCATCGGTCTCATTCGCCGGAGTCGCAGCATCGATCTCTTGCTGGCTCTGTGCCGTCTCGTTGGCAATTCTGACTTTCGTCAGCTGGGTCTGCGCCGCTTCGTTAGCAGCTTCGAGCGTGAGCTGGGTCTGCATGCCTTCGTTAGCAGCTCTCACAGTCGGCTCGCCCTGTGCCGCCTCATTTGCAGCTTCAACGATTGAATGGCTTCGCTCGGCCCCCTCAGAAGCTCCGACCGTCGCCTGGCTCCGCTCCGATTTATCAGCAGCTGCCATACCCTGCGCCACCAGCGCTGTAACGCTGACCGAACTGATCGTCCTATGCTTCTTCTCGTAAGCCGCGTAGCCGAAGTAGCCAATCGCGAAACTCGTGACGATGGAGCCCATGTGCTTGAGATTGGTGAGGTCGTAAAGCTCTCTGGCTTGGAGAAGGGTATTTAGCGTGGCGCGCTCTGCTCCGGTTAGCTGCTCTGACTATGTCGTCTTTCGGGAGCTTGTCATGGTGATGGTTTGGTAGATGGAGGAGGAGGAAGGGGGAGATGTCAGGGGCTACTCCTACCGTGCGGTGTACGAAGGGGTGACCGCTTGTAGGCTGTTAGATGGTTGCTGTACGACTTGGAGAGGCTTGTGGGCGAGGAGATTGATGAAGCGGGACAAAAGCGAGAGGGTGATTGCTGCCGAAAAGATTTACCATGGCATCCACGTGCCGGGACAAACCGGTCAGGAGCTTGTCGACGTCTCGGAGAAGCAGCGTGGCAAGGAAACGATGATTCTCCGATCGCAAAACCCGGTGCCAATGGCATGGCTCTGATCAGTTGGGGTTATATTGCCTCACGGCTGCGGTATGAAGGGTTCGTGCGGCGTGGGAGCCGTTCTGCAACGGAATTTCACATCATGGTCGGCCTGTAGACCGGCGAACTTTCGCAAATCCAGCCGAACGTATCACCAAGTGTACAGGTAGCGTCCGACAGATATCTTGAGGCTGGATGAATGTGGTTTCAGTATGCGCTACATAAAATGGAAGGAACGTCGGCTAAGCAGGCCTTTGTGCTTACTAAGAGCAGCTATATCGAGCCTTCCGTCACTACTACTGTCGTCGTCGTCCTTTGTTCACTGCTCGCTTGCGGGTGCTCTTCTGAAACGTCCCCGAAGCGTGAGTGCATGTGTCGTCGTACTCTCGGTCCAGACCGCGTCACTTACTTACTGCAAGGGCTGAGCTTGCGTAACCCTGGCTCGTGCACGGCGAGCTCCCGACGACAAGCATTCGATCGCCCTCTTGGCAACTGTCAAGTTCCACATGCAACTCTCACGACGACACCACGCATGAGGTGGACCACTTCTCACTCACCATGCTACGACTGGGCTCACTGCCCACAGCTCTAGCTTGCCTGCTCCTCTCCTCCCCCCTCGCCTCCGCCTTCTACCTTCCCGGCATCACCCCGACCAACTACCAGATCGGCGACCTGGTCCCGCTAACCGTCAACCACCTCACACCCTCGCAGTCCGCGCGAGACACGCAGGTGCGCTCGGTCTTCAGCTTCGACTACTACCACCATGCCTTCCACTTCTGTCCGCCCGAGGGCGGCGCCCAGCACGTCTCCGAGTCCCTGGGGAGCATCATCTTCGGCGACCGCATCCAGACCTCGCCTTTCCAGTTGCAGATGGGTGTCAATGTCACGGGATGCAGGGCGGTTTGCGATGAGGTGGAATTCGAGCCGCGGGATGCGAAGTTCGTGAATAGGCGGATATGGCAGAATTACAATCTCAACTGGTTGATCGATGGGCTGCCGGCTGCGCAGAAGTATCTGGATCCCAACACGAACACCGAGTTCTACCAGCCTGGATTCGCGCTGGGGAAGGTGGTCGAGGAGCAGCCGCGGTTGCACAACCACTACAACATCTTCGTGGACTACCACCAAGTGCGCAAGGACCAGTATCGCGTGGTCGGTATCCTCGTGGAGCCAGAGTCGCTAGGACAATCGAAGCGGACAGGGGAGGGCGAGGACTTCACGGCTGAGTGCGGCGACCGGAACGCGCCTATGGTCTTGGACGTTAAGACGAACACCCGTGTGACGTGGACGTACAGCGTGTATTGGCGGACTTCCGCTACATCCTTCGCGACACGGTGGGATAAGTACCTGCACGTCTACGACCCGAAGATCCATTGGTTCTCACTCATCAACAGCGCGGTGATTGTCATGTTCCTCATCGGCATGGTCAGCACGGTACTGATTCGCACGCTACGAAAGGACATCAAGCGGTACAACCGTCTTGATCAGCTCAGCCTCGATGATTTCGGTGGTGACAACGTGGAGGATGGCGTGGTGGAAGACAGCGGCTGGAAGCTGGTGCACGGCGACGTCTTCCGCTCACCAAAGCACTCCCTCGCCCTCTCCGTGCTCGTCGGCAATGGCGCCCAGCTCTTCATGATGGCCGGCTTCACCATCGCCTTCGCGGTCGTCGGCTTCCTCTCGCCCAGCAACCGCGGCAGTCTCGCCACCGTCATGATCCTGCTCTACACCTTCCTCGGCTCCATCGGCGGTTACGCCAGCTCCCGCGTCTACAAATCCTTCAACGGCACCAAATGGAAACAGCTGTTCATCCTCACGCCCTCCGCCCTACCCGCGCTAGTCTTCAGCGTCTTCTTCCTCCTCAACCTCTTCATCTGGGCCCGCGGTAGCTCGGGCGCCGTGCCTTTCACAACCATGCTCGTCATCCTCGGCATGTGGTTCCTCATCACCGTCCCCCTCAGCATCGCCGGCTCCTGGCTCGGCTTCAGACAAGCCCAACCCCCACCCCCGGTCCGCACGAACCAGATCCCGCGCCAAATCCCCCCCGCATCGGGCTACCTGCGCACCGTGCCGAGCATGCTGCTCGTCGGCCTCCTCCCCTTCGGCGCCATCTTCGTCGAGCTCTACTTCATCATGAGCAGTCTCTGGAGCAACCGGATCTACTACATGTTCGGCTTCCTCTTCCTCTCCTACGGCCTGCTGGTCGTCACCTCGGCCGCCGTCACGATCCTCATGATCTACTTCCTGCTCTGCGCGGAGAACTACCGCTGGCAGTGGCGCGCTTTCGCCAGCAGTGGGGCCAGCGCGGGATATGTCTTTGCATACAGTCTGCTGTATTGGGCAAGGATGCTGAGTTTCAGCAGTTTCACGGGCGGGCTGCTGTATCTGAGCTACTCGTTGCTGTTGAGCTTTTTGTGGTTTGTTATGAGTGGTAAGTTCGTTCAGTCTTTTGAGTGAGAAGGCATGCTAACGGTGAGGATAGGTACGATAGGCTTCTTCGCGTGCTGGGTGTTTGTACATCGGATCTACGGGTCGCTCAAGGTTGATTGAGGTCTGCTGGAGGTGTCGTTGTATGATTGTACAATACTACTTCGTTACAGCTGTGCACATCCGCCTTCACCGCGTGTATCGTGGGTTTGTTCTTCTTGCTTGCGCTATTAATACCACCCACCCGCGTGGTATTTCGTACCTTAGTCTCAACATCGGGGGTCGCTCCTTCCTACTTGGGGCCGGTAACGTCAGTGCCACCTTGCTGGCACATCTTTTGACGCGGTAGAAAGCTTAGCGAAACACCTTGACAACATACCGCATCACCATCACGCAAACACAAACGCCGGTCTTCCTTTCATGGCCATGATGGGCCTCGAACTTATGAGAAAGCTCTCGCCTCAGCCGCCTTCTCGCGACGAGAGAGTTAGTACGGGCCATCGCTCTCGGTGCGCAACAGGGGGTTGGTCCTGTCCCTAGTGTGTGGCATCAGATGCGCTGGTACTGCCTAAGTGCGTTGGGTGTCGTGAGGATTGAGGCAAAAGCACGGGCGGGTGCGGAGCTGTGTGGGCCCACGCGGTTGAGGGATGCGCTTGGGTCGGGCATTTCGTTTGGATTGGCCTTTGCACGGTGTGCTGAGTCTCCGGAAGGTCGTTTGCTCGGGCAGGCAACAAGTATGTAGTCTCAGCTACTCGAAAAGGCGTGAATGTGCGACGTTCGAACGAGTCTCCTCGAGATCGGCTGCCTGTTTGGCGGCTGCAAACGACAGACCATGGCATACCACCTCATTCCCCATCACAGGCGGCCCATCAAGCGGTGTGGTGCAGTCGCCCACTTGCAAAGGTGCGACGCACTCGCCGGACTTGCTGGTTTGGGCGAGTGATGTGTTGCTGGAGGCGATGGCGGTCATCCATCGGGACGATTGAGAGCTGTGACGACACCGCGACGTGCAATGCGTGGACGGGTAGAGGCTCTGGGCGGAGTGGACCGCGGCTGCCTGGATGGCATACTGAGTACTTGGGTACGCCTGGATGCGGAAATCATGGCTAATGTCCATGATCTTGTCGCGGCCGGTGGCGTGTTCGACGGACTAAAGAGACTCGAAACGACAACGCATAGTGCTCAAGGGAAGTGCGAGCTCGGGCCAACGAAGTGTTGCGGATTCGTGCTGGTTCGCCGCTGTCGGCTTCCTTCAGCACCCGAAGTCTCAAGGGGAGCGGCGCTGAAGCAGCGATGACAGTCAGAGGCAGGCCGACGGTTTTAGGATGGCAAAGCCGGTATATGCGCACGAGTGGCAATTCCTCCCAGACAATGCACAGGGATGAGTTTTTCAGAAGTAAAAGTCATAACGCGTGACCTGCGCCACTACCTTCCAGTCTCCGGACGCCATGCAACCGCCGCCGTGCTCAAATGACACGCTCCGTAGGTAATGCTGCCCATTCGCTGCTTCTCACACCAGGCCATCGTATAGCGACAACGCCGACACAATCGTCTCGTCCCGCTTACTGCCCTCCTGCACACACTACTGTCAGCAGTGACCTCCTTCGTCAATCCCGTAAGCCGGACCTTCCAACGTACCTTGAACTCCGCCATATCCAAGCTCCCATTCTCATCCTTATCCATCATCCGGAAAATCTTCTTCACCCGCTTTTCCGGCGTATCCTCGT
Source organism: Friedmanniomyces simplex (assembly GCA_005059865.1). Taxonomy (NCBI): domain Eukaryota; kingdom Fungi; phylum Ascomycota; class Dothideomycetes; order Mycosphaerellales; family Teratosphaeriaceae; genus Friedmanniomyces; species Friedmanniomyces simplex. The sequence goes on from NAJQ01000264.1 coordinate 22,931, forward strand.
CCTCGGGCAACTTCACCATACTCCCCACCATCTTGTATATCGCCTCGACAATCTTCAGCATCTCGTCATACGAGATCTTGCCGTCGCCGTCGATGTCGTAGAGCTGGAACGCCCAGTCCAGCTTATCCTCCATCTTGCCCCGGGACGTGACGGAGAGGGCGCAGATGAACTCCTTGAAGTCGATGGAGCCGGATTTGTCGGCGTCGAAGACATTGAAGACGTAGTCGGCGAAACTGGAGGGGTCGCCGAAGGGGAAGAACTGCTTGTAAATTTTTTGGAACTCGGCTTTGGTGAGCATGCC
>NAJQ01000264.1:23241-36524 GCA_005059865.1 Friedmanniomyces simplex
TCCCCTTCGGAGCCATCTTCGTCGAGCTCTACTTCATCATGAGCAGTCTCTGGAGCAACCGGATCTACTACATGTTCGGCTTCCTCTTCCTCTCCTACGGCTTGCTGGTCGTCACCTCGGCCGCCGTCACGATCCTCATGATCTACTTCCTGCTCTGCGCGGAGAACTACCGCTGGCAGTGGCGCGCTTTCGCCAGCAGTGGGGCCAGCGCGGGTTATGTGTTTGCGTACAGTCTGCTGTATTGGGCGCGGATGCTGAGTTTCAGCAGTTTCACGGGCGGGCTGCTGTATCTGAGCTACTCGTTGCTGTTGAGCTTTTTGTGGTTCGTTATGAGTGGTAAGTTCATGCGGTCTTGCGAGTGAGAGAGGCCACGCTGACGATGAGGATAGGTACGATAGGCTTCTTCGCGTGCTGGGTATTTGTACATCGGATCTACGGGTCGCTCAAGGTTGATTGAGGGCTGCTGGAGGCGTCGTTGTATGATTGTACAATACTACTTCGTTACAGCTGTGCACTCCGCCTTCACCGCGTGTATCGTGGATTTGTTCTTTTTACTTGCGCTATCAATGCCACCCACCCGCGTAGTATTTTGTAGTCTCAATATCGAGGGTCGCTACTTCCTACTTGGGGCCGGTAAGGTCGGCGCCATCTTGGCTTGCACATCTTCAACCCGGTAAAAAGCTTAGCGAAACACCTCGACTGCATACCCCATCACCATCACCATCACGCAAACACAACCACCGGCCTGCCTTTCATGGCCGTGACGGGCCTCGACCTCATGAGAAACCTCTCGCCTGAGCTGCGTGTTGAGATCTACAGATACTTAATCATATCGACGCATGAGCTGTACCCGCTACCCCTTGCATCGCCGATCTCCGCCGCGATGCTGCGCACGGACTGCTCATCGACGTGGACGTCGGAGTGTGGGCTCCTCGCCTGCATGTAGGCCAGCCGTTCATCTTCATGCTGCAGCTCTTTCCACTATCCCAGGGATGGAGGTACCTTGTCGACTCCCTTCCACCGGAAAGCTCGGGCTTCGATACGCTTATAGAGTTTGAGCGCACAAAGTACAAGCCACACCGCCTTCTCGCGACGAGAGCGGTAGTACGGGCCATCGCTCTCGATGCGCAACGGAGGTTTGGTCTTGTCCCTAGTGCGTGGCATCATATGCGCTTGTACTGCCTGAGTGCAATGGGTGTCGTGAGGATTGAGGCAAAAGCACGGGCGGGGCGGAGCTGTGTGGGCGGCCTACGCGGGCGAGGGATGTGGATGCGACGCACTCGCCGGACTTGCTGATTTAGGCGAATGATTTGTTGCTGGAGGCGATGGCGGTCACCCATCGGGACGATTGAGAGCTGTGACGACACCGCGACGTGCAATGCGCGGACGGGTAGAGGCTCTGGGCGGAGTGGACCGCAGCTTCTTGGACGGCATACTGGATACTTGGGTACGCCTGGATGCGGAAGTCATGGCTGATGTCCATGATCTTGTCGCGGCCGGTGGCGTGTTCGACGGACCAAAGAGACTCGAAACGTCAACGCATAGTGCTCAAGGGAAGTGCGAGCTCGGGCCAACGATGTGTTGCGGATTCGTGCTGATTCGCCGCTGTCAGCTTCCTTCAGCACTCGAAGTCTTAAAGGGAGCGGCGCTGAAGCAGTGATGACAGTCAGAGGCTGGCCGACGGTTTTTGGATGGCAAAGCCGGTATACGCGGACAAGTGGCAATCGCTCCCAGACAACGCACAGGGATGAGTTTCAGAAGTAAAAGCCATAACGCGTGACCTGCGCCACTACCTTCCAGTCTCCGGACGCCATGCAACCGCCGCCGTGCTCAAATGACGCATTCCGTATGTAATGCTGCCCATTCGCTGCTTCTCACACCAGGCCATCGTATAGCGACAACGCCGACACAATCGTCTCGTCCCGCTTACTGCCCTCCTGCACACACTACTGTCAGCAGTCACCTCCTTTGCCAACCCCGAAAGCCGGACCTTCCAACGTACCTTGAACTCCGCCATATCCAAGCTCCCATTCTCATCCTTGTCCATCATCCGGAAAATCTTCTTCACCCGCTTCTCGGGTGTATCCTCATCCTCGGGCAATTTCACCATACTCCCCACCATCTTATATATCGCCTCGACAATCTTCAGCATCTCGTCATACGAGATCTTGCCGTCGCCGTCGATGTCGTAGAGCTGGAAGGCCCAGTCCAGCTTATCCTCCATCTTGCCCCGGGACGTGACGGAGAGGGCGCAGATGAACTCCTTGAAGTCGATGGAGCCGGATTTGTCGGCGTCGAAGACATTGAAGACGTAGTCGGCGAAACTGGAGGGGTCGCCGAAGGGGAAGAACTGCTTGTAAATTTTTTGGAACTCGGCTTTGGTGAGCATGCCTGAGGGGCAGTCTTTGAGGAAGCCTAACATAAATTGTCGCTCGATCAGTATGCCATCCAGCCTTTACCGGGCTTAAAGTGGGTGCGAGCTTACCCTTATACCATTGCTGCAACTCCTTCTTATCGAAGTGCGTCGCTTTCAGCAGATCCTGCAATTCCTGCTGCGACAGCTTGCTCTGACTACCCTCGCGATGCACGGTCAGCTTATCCCCATCCAGCTCAAAATACGCTATCCCCGTGCTGCTCCTGATCTTCTGCTCCAAATCTGCGATCCCAATCTTGAGCGCCGCGACCTGCTTGTTGTGGAAGGCTGGGTAGCTCTCCGAGACCATGCGTGGGATGCGGAAGGGTCGGGCTCGGGCGGAGTTGATGGAGCCGGAGAGGGAGCCTTTGCGCTCGTGGCCCTTGGTGACTTGCTCGTTCGGGTTGGGCTGGCTGTTGGTATTGTTGTCCTCGTCGACCTCGGTGGGCGAGTCCGGGTGGGCATCATGCATCTCCCGCTCACTCTTGGGCTTGTCCATGGTCCTTATCCTTGTCGCCACTTTCGACCCGTCGATTGTCCATTGGCACTCTCTTGCAGTGCCGGCTGTGCTCACTCAGGTGAAGCAAACGTACGTCGTACGTAGTAGTGATGCACAAGCTCTGCCTTGATACGCGCGTGACTTGCCCGTCGCACCATCGATGCGCCCCCATCACGATCCAGCTCCTTCCCTGCCTGCTCTCTTCACATCCTCCCTCGTGTTCCATACCAACTTCCCTGCCCCCCTTCCAACGGAAAAGGAAAGCTCACTCACCTCTTGCCCATGGCGGGCGATCTCCTCCGCTTGCCTCACTCCCAGCTTCAGTTTTCACAGGTCCGATGTTGCGCAACTGGTGTCAGAATAATACAGTCGATTGGGTTCGGGAAGTAGGTAGGAGGTAGGTAGAGGGGTGTATAGTAGAGTACATGAGCGCTGGCGTCAGTTTTTGGGAATATCCCACCTGCTTCTGACGAGAGAATGAGGCTGTGCAAAGGGCCTCGCCCAATTGTCCCTGCTTTTTCGGACGATTACCACCCGCCAAGCAAGAGGAGGCGCTTACAGTTACTGAGGTAGCTGTCGCCATCGCGAGCATAATATTGTCTGCATTCACGAACATGGCCTCAAGGTCGAATGAGATGAGGTGCACAGTCTGGCAGGCAATCAACCGGCAGCGTGGTGTGAGCTTTGGCCCTGCAGCGGTGACATCGAAGAGCACGCCCCAACAGGCCACCATATCGCGAGCAGCGAGCAACGAGCAGCATAGGTAAGAGACGGTACAAGCTCGATGACAGTGATTCAGAGATACATTATCAGCAGAAACTACACACTACCACTACACACCCTCCTCTCCTCTCAAACCCCCCTCCCTGCTTTTCTGCGCCGCCCATACCCTATTCGTACAGCCCTAGTCTGCCTCCCAAAGATGAAATATCTCCGAAAAGCGCAAGTTGTACCAAAAAAGCGGTTTGACAGTAATACAGGGGCCCTGGGTGCTCGAAGAGGAAGTGACAAGGCGATGAATGGCGGTGAGATGGCGGTGCGTCGGACTGCTGTTGGCCTTCAGTGGGAATATTGCGAGGAGATGTTGTGTTTGTTCGTGGTTGGTGGTGGAATGTGCTGTGCGGCGATGCATGGCCCTTTGTGTGCTCATGTCGAGTCGAGTCGTCCGCTATTGATATTTCGTTGATGGTATTGATGCTGATGGTGGGTAAAGACAAGGCTTTCCAGTGGGAGGAGTGTGTTGTGGTCGAGGATTCAATGCTGGGTCGTGGGCTGCCACGCCCGCTTCGTGGAAAATCTTGGGATTGCGTAAAGTGCGGTAGCCCGGAGGCTCGCTCATCGAAGTAACGTTGCAAGGAGATGTAGTAGTAGTGGCCGCCGAAAGGGGTCGCCGAACGCCAGGCCCAGGGGACGCCGCCGCTAAGATTGCCCGGATTGTGCTCGCTTGAACGCCGCAAAATGCATGCAGTGGCTGCGCCGTCGCAACACCTCCGATATCCCAACGCCGCGCCAATGCAGTAGTTGAAAAAGACGGTACGAGATTCGTGTGTCGATCAGTATGAGGCCAAGCGGCGCGAAAAAGACTGCGGAATGCCTTCGCTGAGCGCCGCGCCAACGCCGAAGGTGCTCTGACTACGCGCACCGATCATGGTTGTTCGGTTCTGGCCGGTCGGCGAGTCGTTCATCTCGTCGTGGCCGTTTTGCCCAAAGGCGAAGGTCTTAGCGCGCGAAAGCTTCTGCCGCTGCTTGACTTTCGCCATGCCGCGCTCGCAGTCCAGCTCGTGCCGCTGGTCGTTCATCTCAACGTAGCTCTGCGGGAAGCACTTCCATCGGTGGTTTGCGAAGAACTTGCTGTACCCGCCCTCGAGGATGTACATCTCCGGGAAGGTCAGGGCAGGATAGCGCGCGACGTTGACGTTGCGGTCGTGGCTGCGGATGTGCTTCGCGGTGAGCGGGGCACGATGAACGGAGTACTCGCAGTGGAAGATTAGCAAGGTCGATGCCGGGGCCGCGGCGTCGAAGAGCTCGTTGGTGAGGAGTTGTTTATCGTTGAAGTTGACGGCGCCGTCGATGTGGCCACCACTGTACTCGTACTCAAACCTACAATCGATCACTTTGATGTTATCGTACTGGCCGCTGTACTGGTTGTCAAGCACATCCAGCAAAGTATTCTGCGAGATGCGAGGTAAGCCGTCCGGCTCGTTCTCCGGCAAGAAGTGCGGCAGTCTGAGCTCGGGTTCCTGGTCTACATCCATGACGGAAGACAGTCCGGGCGACGGCTCAAAGGCCTCTTGTTCTTCCTTCATGACATCGTCGGGGTGCTGGAACATGCTGAGCGACCTGCGCATAACCTTGCGCTGAGGTCGAACAAAGGCGGATCGTCCTGCTGACGGTTTCCTGACATGGCCTGTACAGGGCGAGCCGTTTGTCCGACCAGCAGCGCTCAATGACGGTCGCCGCGGCATCGGCAGCACTGATGCAGCGCTCGGCGTGTCCATACCATCAACAGGAGACTCGGTGAAGCTCTCTAGCAGACTCGGTGTAGAGGAGCAGGAGATGCCATTGTTCGCGACGTTGCCGAAGCGAAAGGGTGGCAACGAGGTCTCGGCGCTGAATGGGCGTTGCGGTACCTGGCTGGTGGACTGGTTCTTTCTGGTGAGTGAGGGTCTCGTGACAGGACGTCTGCGTCTGTATTCCAAGATTAGCATGCGAACGGTAGATATTAGGTACTGTGAGCTTACTCCGGAAGTGCAAGGAACGTTGGTGCCTGGTATATCGGTGCCGTGTATGGCTCGATCTGTTGCGGAGAAAGCAGATCTGGTGAGATGAAGGTTTCATCGTCGTCCGGGGTCTGTTCGGGGGATGGCGAGGGAAGCGTGACCTGGGCCTTGAAGTAGGGCGCCTTGTGCGGCAGCGGCGAGACGTCCATCATGTCTCCCATGCCAGGGGAGGAAGAAAGCATGGAAGGCGTGCTCGCGCCTTCAATCTCGATCGGCGGAGTCGATAAAGGCCCTTTCCACGGTTAGCTTGACTGGTAGGGAAGGCATTGGAGACAGGAGCCGCTTACCCGCGTCATCTCGAGGTCTGAAGAGGTCGGTCGTGAACAGAGACCTGCGTGGAGTCGGAGCTTGCGGACTAGTACAATAGTGAGCACACGGCATCGAGACCGTGGGAAGCGAGGAATGTGGAGTACCTCTTGTCGATGTGGAAGTTTGCATCTAGATCGGCGGTCAGGCTTGCGGTGGGAGATGAGCCACGGACTGGCCGCAGACTGAAGTAGTCCTTGGCGACCGGCTTCGCGTTGTGCATGCTCAAGTCCTTGAAGTTGAAGTTGGTCGGGCCGTACGTCTGGTAGCTGGAGTACATGGACCGGCTCCCTGGCAAGTCCTTCCGATTGCCCCATGCCGGACACGGCTGCGGACGCATGGCCGCCAACGGGGACGAGTAATCCATAATGTGTAGTGTATTTGATGCTCTCCCTGCCAATGTATCCTGGACTTGATCGTATCAAGCGACCTGGCTATCTGCGGCTCGGGGGGTGGTGGGAGTGCTACGGAGAGCTAGGCTGGTCGTTCGGGGGATCCAATGGCTCGTGGTGTGAATGATGCCGTATGTAGTGCTGCTAGTGCCAGATACCAAGCAGGAGTCGTCGTGGTAGGAGGTGATTACTGGGTGCTGGAGCGCATGATCCGGTTCAGGTGGGCGTTTCGGTCGATCCGATCTGCCTTCAAACGAATGAGTCCCAGGGAAGAGGGGCGGGCAGGTTGCGGTATCGCCGTCGTGCTGCTCCAGCAGGCACACTTGGAGTGGTCGGGCAGGAGGACGACTGCCTTCAGACTGGAAGAAGAAGGTCCGAGGGCAGTGTGCAGAAGGGAGGAGAGGTAGAAAAGGCACGCTCGCTGGTTGCACGGGTCCTTGTCCTAGCAACCCTAGCGAGCGAGAGCTTCACAATGCCAAGACCGGCGGGAGCTTCAGCATTGGAGATCGCGACAGCACCCAACAACTTGAACTCATCAAATTCACCGCGGCTACCCAGCGGCAAGAAGAGCGAATCAGACAACGAGACTAACTACATGAGTAGAGTAGGTGGACGCATCTGGAGGGAAGCGATGTTGATCGTAGACCGGGCTTCCTGCAACGCTACGCTTCAAACGTCGACAACACGGCGGAGCTGCTCGCGGGCCAGCAACTTGTTTGGCGACTACTCCCATCGGCGCTCCTTCCGCCCTCACCACTGCTGTGCCGCACCATAATGATCTCCTGCAAGGTACAGGCTGCGTCAGAGCATCCCCGCAGCCCATCAAATCCACGAGGCTGCTCTCATGAACACATGGAGAGATGCAGCTTCGTCTGGTTGCAGTCCCGTCTTTCGTCCCCGGGGCATCAATATGCCCATACCGCCGCTCTTGAAGTATTGCTGAATCGGTGCATTGCATTCCATCTAACGTCATGAAAGCTTGAACCAAGGCGGTCGCGGAGCGCCGCCCGATCTTATCCGGTCCTTATATCCTCTGCTTCCGGTTATCCTCTTACGGCCAAAGCCATACACCTCGCTGCCACACCTCATTGGTGAAGTGAAGCGCGCAGGGAAGAGGGGCGTGCCAGTCGAGCTCTTCAACTCTTGGTCTGTGATACCTTATCCACAAGGTTGGCAAAATTGTGCCAGCTTCTTCCAAGCAAGGAACAAGTCAGTCGCATGGTGCGACAGGTCCCACGCTGAACGGCGATGCTCGACTTTCACATTGTCGACCCGCCTCGTCAACGTAGGGCTCGCTACACTCACGAAGACATATATATACTGTAAGGAAAGGTGTTCGCGCTCTAATTCCCAGTCTCTGATCCCTTTACGCCCTCGCCAGCTTACAACAGCTGCCTTTTCCCGGCACCAAACACCGGATGCAACATCGCCTCGAGATCATCCAGGGCGCTTGACCACTTTGTCAGCCCTCTGCGACGGCGAGCTGAAGCATCCGTGCGTTGCCACGCCAAACGGCAGCCCACCCCGAGTTCAGTGGGGTCGAGCGCCATCGCCGATGCCACTACGCGCCCGTCGACGAATTCTGACGACGATGGCGTTGAAAGTGGCGCGGGGTGTTCCTTGTTCACGCAATACGAGGAGGCATGGCGTTGTTACAGGATTGGTGGGACAGGGGTGGATAGGCCGGCAGTCTGGTGTCCACAAGAAAGGGAGCTCCTTGGGAGACGCGTAGCGCGTCGGCATAAACAAACCGATTGCAGGGATGATGCTCGCTGACACGTGACTGAGACTGCTATTTTCACCACATCTCCCATTCGTGACTCGTGAGGTTCAGAACCGTAGAGTCGCATTATTGCCACTGTTCTGTTTCCCGGCACTGTAAGGTATAGTCGAATGGGCAGGATATGTCGAAGGGGTTGCCTTCGTGTTTGGCCTTGTTTGAAGTCACCACTGCGGAACCTTCCGCGATGGTAGAAGTTTTACTGTAGGCGAGGCGAAACCTCAAACAACATCGGATACATTTCCAGTCCTCCCTCGAAACCTTATCTGTCAGGATGCCGGGTCTCAAGCGACCACGAACAGACGGCGACACTGCACCGTCAGAAGGTGTACACCCCTCTCGAAGGCGGCGACTCGAGGATGGCGAAGCAAACACGAAGCTTGCCCAGGCCTACAACGATCTTGCGGACGAGATACCTTCCGTGAGGCTTCGTGGAGCCGGCGATCTCTGCAAGTACCTCACCGCCGAGTCGCCCGACCAAGCGCATCACATAGACATCGCCCTCGACAGGTTGGTCAAAGGTCTTTGCAGTGGCCGCAAAGCAGCGCGGCTGGGCTTCTCTGTGGCGCTTTCGGAAGTTCTACGTCTGGCACTCTCGCAGACTAATTCCGAGGATGGCGACGACTTCACTTTGGCCAAGGCGACGGAGAAGAGCATTCGCCTGACGCGGCCTGAGGGCAAAGTGAGTCGTCAGGAGCAAAGGGAGCACTTGCTAGGGCGCCGGTTCGCGTTTCAAGCTATTCTACGGACTAATGTCGCCTTGCGCAAAGAGGTTCCAGAGGCGGATTGGCAAGTCTACGTCAAGGCTGTCATCGACTTGGCAAGTCACAAGGACTGGCTACGTACTGAGTGCAGCACGATGCTGTATGAGTACCTGGAAAGCGCGGAGGGCGCACGGTTGACCGCGACTCGGGTGCAGGGACTGGTGGAAGCTCTCCGCCAAGCCAAGCTCCTGAAAACCGCCGAAGGCGTCGCGTTGTGGCTGGCAATCAGTGAACGGTGGCCGGATACCCTTCCCAAAGGCGTCTGGGCTAAGAAGAGTCCCATGTCTGCAGACGAGCAGACAACACTGAAGAAGATCCTGCTCGGAAGCTCAGCCGAGGACGAGGAAGAGACTACGAACGTCAAGTCGTTGCAGTCAGGCACTCGGCAAGCTCAGCCGAACTTTGTGTGGAAGGCTGTGCTGGGTTGGCTGTACCAGCGCAACGTCAGCCATGATTTCGAGCGCTTCTGGCACGAAGTCGTTGAGCGCGGTCTGTTGCATACATCTGCCTCCACCGAACGCAAGGCTTTGGGCTTACAAGTTGTTGCGCTCGCCGTGAGTGGTGCGCTCCCGCCGTACCTGGGTACGGTGCTGAACGAGGGGATTGTTCGCATGCTCATCACTCAACGGTCCGAAGACAGCCGCTATCTGTTCGATGCTGCAAAGCAGGTTTTCGACTCGATCATGGGTCGGGCTAAAGTTGAGCCTGAAGTCGCCCCCAGGTTGATGCACGCACTATTGGCTGGAGGCGCACTTGACCAGCAGACGAAAACCAAGACGATAGAATCCATGCTGCAGCGTGCAGACGAGGCTTCGCTCGAGGGTATCGTCGCCACCTTGCGCATGGTCATCCTGCGACCGCGCGTCGATAGCAAAGGTCAGGTAGACGCTCGAAGGCGCGCTTATGCGGACATACTGCTCATCCTCATCCGCCTGCACAAAAGCAAGCACTCTTCCGGGCGATTCATCGCGCCATGGCTAAAACAGGTCTTGCAGCTGCTCGTGGATCTTGGATACCGCGACGTTGCGACTGAACCGTCTCCAGCCTTGGCCGATGCGACACGTGCGATTTTTCGATCGCGGCTAGCATCCTGCGTCAGCTTTGCTGTGGACCAGCCCGCTGCCGTGGTTGCTGGTATACTCACCTGCATCTTGGATACGCTGGCGGCTTCCTGGAAGAGTCTCGGCGAGCCTCTCAGCAGGCAAGCAAAAGACGCTCTCAAGTCAGCGGAGCAAGCTCGCAAAGATACTGCTGTGAAGATTGCGTCACAGAGAACTCCAGAGGCCACAGCCGCTCCTGCCTTCGATATGCTTTTCGGCTTGTCAATGCTGCAGGTTTACAACAGGGAAGCGGACAGTATCGAGGCGCTCGAAGATTTGCAGGAGAGCTATGATGCATGGGAAGCAGGTGCAGAGTCTTCTACGGGTGTCGTGGAGTTGCTACTGAGCTTCGTCTCGAAGCCTTCTGCTTCGCTTCGGAAGCTGGCGGAGCGCGTGTTCGCTGTCCTGGCCGGCAACGTGACCGCCGAATCACTCCAGTCCTTGTTGGATATACTGCAGCAAAAGGAGAGTTTGAGTGGTCAGCAGGAGCTCTTCGACGAGCGAGGCGATGATGCCGGGCCGGCGAACGAGAATGGTGAGAGTGATGGTGGCGGAAGTGAAGATGGGGTTGTTGACGTCGAGGACACATCAGATGTCGAGCTCATTGACGGCGACGTGACGAACGCATCCGAAGATGATGAGGCAGAAGAAGAAGATGACAGCGATCGCTCGTCCGACGCAGACGAAGGCGCGAACGGGTCAGCCGGAGAAGATGAAGAAGCAATATTTGACCGCAAGCTCGCAGATGCACTCGGCACCGCCGGCATGGAAGAAGCCGACTCGGACAGCGATGGCTCCGACATGGACGACGAGCAGATGATGGCGCTCGAGCCACACCTCGCCACCATCTTCAAGGAACGCAGCAAGCTCGCCAGTAAGAAGCAGGATAACAAGGACGCCAAGGAGAACATTGTCAACTTCAAGAACCGCGTGTTGGATCTTCTGGCGATATACGTCAAGAGCCAGTATGGCAATCTGATCGCAATGGATGTCATACTGCCCTTGACGTCGTTGGTGAGGACTACGAGCAGCAAGCCGACGGCGGAGAAAGCGTTTGCGGTCTTGAAGCAGTACTTCGAGGCATGCAACAAGAACAAAAGCCTTCCGCAGCCGGAAGACGATGCGCCGTGCTTCGTAATACTTGCAGAGCTACACGAAGAGATGAAGCTCGGCGGGTCGAAATTGCACGCCAATGCTTGCAGTCGCTCGAGTCTGTTTGTGAGCAAGGTGCTGGTGGCGAAAGACTTGCAGAACTACAAGCGGATTTCGAAGATGTATAGTGCGTTGCAGAGAGAGTGGTACATGGATTTGAAGTCGAAGGTGCAAGGGAGCGTTTTCACGGAGTGGACGAGCTGGTCACTGACGACGCGAAAGCAGAGATGAGATTGTGGATAAGTTCAAGGGCTGGTTGAAGGATGCTGCGAAGGTACCTAGAGCCGTCGAGGCTGCAAGCATTCATGGACAGGAGACAACTTGTTCAGCTGCATGCCGAGCTCGGGATATTGTTTGCTCAGATACATCCAGAGCCTCTCGTATAGCCCGAGAGAACTTCCTCGCAGTGAGCGAACCTCATCTTGAAATTTCGGCTTCGCTTGTGCGTGCCAGATCCTTCCTAAGTGCCCCTCGCCTGCTGCAGCTCCTCCTCGCTGAGATGACGCAGCTTGTTGACCTGCGGTGCCTCGCCCGTGATGACACCCTTCGCAAACTCAATCGCCCCGCCAATCGCCGTCTTGCGCGCGGTGGCGTACTGGACCGTCTGGCTCTTGACCTTGATGACCACGACACGCGGGTCGTCCGGCCCACCGTCGTGCTTGCCGTCGCCGAGGTCGCCAATCCACGCCTTGAGGGCCGGGCTGTAGTACTTGTGCACCATCGCGCGGTCCGTCTCGACCGAGGCGTACCCGGAGATGGACGCCCACTCGCCCGAGTTGTTGAGGAAGCCGAGGTTGACGTCCGGGTTGGCGTCGAGGTCGTTGGTCTTGCCAGACTCGGAGTTGGCGTGGAAGATGAAATCGACGCCATTGCCCTCCTGATGCAAGCTTGATGTCAGCCCCATGGCTCACTTCGTGGGAGTGCTTCGGGCCCCGGGCGGGAACATGTGTTTGAGCTTACCTTGGCGGCCAAGGCCATGCACCTGCTGGCTAGCAGGCCGTCGTTGGTCTTGGTGGTCATCATGCAGAACTTCGCCCGGTCGACGAACGCAACCAGATCTTCAACCTTCTCCTTCAACGATGGGTCTTGGATGTTCTTCGCGGTGTAAGGGTCCGCGCTCTTCGAGCCTGTATCGGTGTTTGAGAACGACATCTTCTGGGAGTAGTGGCGTTTGCTTGGGGTGTTGTGTTGTCGGTGTTGGTATGAGTGTGGTCTGGAGTAGCGGGTTGTAAGTACTGATGTACTCGCGAAGATGTGTCTCGAAGTCTGCGAGTTGCCGAAGGAGCGAAGAGGGGCAATGACTGCGTTCATGGCGGAGCGCGGGGGTGGCGTCGACGTAATGATATAGGAGGAAGGTGCAACACGCTGATGGTGATGGGGTTTGTGTACTCACCAAGGCTGATGGCGCTGTTTGCTGGGATATAGAGTCGAGGCGTAATGGCAGGCAGAAAGAGTCCGTGTTAACATGAAAGTCTTATGCGCAGGCGGAGGGACGGAAGACGTCATTGGGACGTGCACGACTCTGATGTGAAAACATGAAGCAAAGGTGACCCCGCAATAGTTTAAGTGACCATGATAGTTTAGTTAACGCGGGGGACCCGAGCGTGGTCCAGAGCAGGGCGTGGACCAGAAATCCCAAGGTACAACCACATTCTAGTCATTTTCTCAACAACCGCTGACTCAATTGACTTGAGATTGAGACATATCATACATTGGCATCTACTCTACAACTCTACATGTTCTAATAGTGTGGCCTTGTTGACCACATCTGCTGCATGTTGGTGATCTCTTTCTTGGCCTTGGCACCTCCTCCCTTACTTCAGCTTCAACATGGTCTTGATCAATCGTAGTTTGTACCACATTGACTGACAAGGCATGGTCTGACCTGATGACCTTCCTCTTCCTCTTCCTACGTATGTGCATAGCCTCATTAGCCTGTTGTAGAGCAGAGATCTGTGACTGCACTAGAGCTGCTGAGGTGGCCATAATCTGTGCACCTTTTGCAAGCTGGTCAAGAGCTTCATAGATTGGAGTTGGTGAGCTACTCTGATGCCTTTCAAGCCTCTTCTTGATCAGTGTAGCCTGCTTGTCTACTTC
>NAJQ01000265.1:0-24601 GCA_005059865.1 Friedmanniomyces simplex
GGACCTGGATCTGGATGCCGGAAGCCGCCTACTAACCTCGTGTCCTGTTTTGAACAGATACGCAGGCTAACTATGTGGTCCACGGTGCCTGATCCGAGCATCCCAACGATTCGATCTGTTGTTCAGTTGGCTCGAACAGAGAGAGGAGGGTGCGTCTAGCAGCAAGCCGCAATTTTTTACACCACACACACACTTTTCATCAAGCTCTGCCTTTGCGGCTGTCCTTGGAGAAGAGCACTGACTTGGAGCAGCGCGCTCTCTTTTGCTTACAGTACGTCGCCGTGACGATGTGAAGCAACAACAACGGAGCTTGGTCGTGACGCGTGAGCAACCATTGCCCACTCTGATGTCAAACGACACACACAAACAGCCTCGTTGTATACCTGTTCTACTGTTCTACGTGACAACGAGCATCGCGGACGCGTCGATGATGTCTAAACGTAATCGTTCCAGCTACGAGCATTGTGATGCGGCGACTTACCGTACCGTGAAGCTGGGAAGGCGGCGAAGCTCACAGACACCTTCTGATGCCTTCCACATCATTCTAATGCCTCAGGCGAGCCGGAGAAGGACTCAATTCTCGGCAGCACAGACCATCATTTGGCCGCATAAGTACCTCCACTTTTCGCTGTTGAACTTGGTTCCTTTCTTCTTCAGCCGCCTGCCGCCTGCCACGCCGTTTGCCATTTTTTCAGAAGCTATGCTAATGAACCATGCTTCACGGTGGCCGACCGTAGCGACCAGTGAAGATATGATCCATTGTTCGGTGGCATCGAATGGGGATCTGAGGTGCGAGCAGCTTCAAAGCCACCAACCTTTTTTTGGAACCGGCGCTCCTGGTCTTGCAATACATCCGGGGGCGCCAACACACTTTTTCATCAAGCTTTGCCTTTTGGCATACCTTGGAGAAGAGAAGTCTCGCATTTCATCGTTGGTTCGGTCGTTCGTTGTAGCTGCCGAATTAAATGAGAGCGTTGAGCGAGGGTGCGTGAGCTTCTGCCTCCGCTGGTTCGACGGAGCAAGAACTGGCCACGTACACGTTGATTGACGCGCCGAAGTCACATCATACCGCTGGTATCCTACTCATACACCGAATTATCGATTGTAGCCTTTTCAAAACCCACTGTCTGCCCTCCTCCTCGCGTAACGCGAACTCCCCAAAGGTATGAAGATGATGCGTCCTTCTGACAGATTCTACCGGTGTATGACCATCAAAATCCTCAGAACAAGGCAGCACGCCTCTCGCCACGAGCCAGCACAAAGAGATACTGGATAAAGACAAACACGGCGCGAGACGCGAGCGACTGGGCAAGGCCACCAACGACGGCTTCCGGTAGCTGTAGCTGTGAGCGACACCATGATCACCACCATCAAGACCGCGACGAAAGACAGCGGGGTAGCCGGTGAAATACTCTCTCAATCCAGTCAAGACAGCCTCAAGCCGCGCAACGGAGGACAATGGGACTCACGCGTCGGAAACGCGAGCTGGATGCCATGGATCACAGTCAACCGTACGTTGGTGATGACCGTCGCGATCGCACAGACTGATCTTGTCCTTCTACAGCAGCTCGAACGGTCGCGATGAAGCACCTCGCCCTAGCGAAGGAGCCTGACGCTCACCTCTGTACCCGAGACTTTTCCGCACGCCCTGCTTCACCGACGTCGCGCCCACCAAGATCGCGACAACTACGTCCAGCTGATCCAACTATCAGACAGTCGCCCACCCATCCACGAACCTCATGGTGGCAGCCCCACGGTCGCCATCAAGTACGAATCTACCGGTAGCCCTGCGATCTCACTTTTGCCCAGCAGTCTGACCTTGATCTTTCCGCCCGAAACCATCCCACACGCTGACATATCACCTTTGCAACGCGCAGAAGACAGTAATAAACACCTCCAGCTCATGAAGCAGCGTCACGGCCGCCTCCTCACCAAGAACCTCTCTGCGATAGCCCGACGAAGATGGCCAACCAAGCTGACAAGCCACTCACCAAGCTCTTCCGCATGGCCGCCATCGCTACCGCCCTGCTTCAAAAGATCGCAAAAGAAGGTCTCGCCTCGTACATCACATCGATGGTCATTCTCTTCCTCGCGAAGCTCTCCTGCGCCACCGTCGGGCTCGTGCCGAGCGTCTGCACGGAACCAGTCATCGTTGAGAGCGCAGTTCAAGAGCTTTGTATTGCACGAAGGGTGCCAGGGACAACATACACTGGCGTCTAAGGTGATGAGGCTATGCGTGTCCGTGGTGTCTGCACAGGCTGACGTCCAACTCAGGCTTCTTCATTGCTTCCTCCGCTGGATCGACGCGCGCGTGCGCCGCTGTGAAGCTCCTCATGGCGCTGGAACGTCATGCCGCGCTCCTCCTGCGCCGGCGGGTGTCTCGACGTACGCACAATTGGAAAGCGCTCTCCGTGCCTACAACATAAGCTTCCGATCCCAACTATGACGATCCTGTACGTTCCGCCAAACACGGTCACATCAGCCAGGTCTCACGATGGGTCAGCGAAGTGTGCCGCCAGCCATGCCAACTGCTGATCACGCGGTCGAGAGTGACGCGTCAGATTCAGGATGAGAACGAGAAAGAAGTTGCAACGAAGGGGGAGCTTGAAGACGATACCATACAGTCCCGTTACGTATCATGGAAGGGTTCTCGCAGCGTAGGACAGGGTCGGAAGAGAGCAATACCACGACAGCAGCCAGCTTGTCAGGACGCTGCCGTGGCTGGTCGAGGTGGCATTCGTACGGCTAATTATCATAACTGAGGAGCGCCAGCTCTCTTCTACACTTCACTATCTGCTCAGTCTCAGTGAACGATACCCGTGACGTAGACCGCCCCCGTAGTCATACCACAACGCCTTTGACAGAACCTGGCTCCTGGGAGCGTACAGCCCCTGTCCCAAGCAGCATCCGTTGCAAGAAGCGATGGACCAGTCTTGGCTCCTAACCCACCGGCGTACCAGTCTCGATGCTGTACTTCTAAAGGGACCAGCACTCGAAGTAAATTGGAGTGCCAGTGGCAGGCCATATTTACAACAGACAGTGGGCGCCGCATGAACAACGCGCGCCTTTTCTGTCATCGCCCTCTTGTCTGCCACTTGTTGTGCGACGTAAGACCGAGAGGAGATGAAGTGCGTGCGGGCGCCAACGAGCTGCGCGCGTGGATGATGAGCAGGGCGTCTGGTTGTGCGAGGAAGCTCTCGGTGAGCTTCACGGCTAAGCCTCGATGTCAAGATGGAAGTCCGGCGGTACGCTGATCAATTAGTTGAGGCAAACCCGGTGTTGAGTGGGATTGTTCGGGTAGTTGTATCTATCTAAACCTAAGCCAAACACATTGCACTCCTCGCCCAACGAAGATGTCCCAATCTTGAACTCCCCCGGGTACGCACAGCTGCACTTCTTCGTCCGAAGTCGCAGTCCTCACGGCAGTAACAGTCAGCGCTGCGTGGATGACACGCGGTCATTCCGTTGCTACGTCTCGATGGGCTGTCTTTCCAGGTGTGAGATTACATCAAGAGGAGAGCAACTTTGGCGTTCACATGGTTGCCGTTTCGTTGCACCATGTCTCGATGATCCCAGCGACACCCATACTTTTATGACAGGCACTCGGTAACCTTCGGTTCCTGGCGCATGCGCGCCCCAATCTTCAGCGCCTCGAGCACCGAGCGGTGTAGAGCAAGCTTGGCATTGATGTGGTGGCCTTGGATGAGCGGCAGGACGGGATCGGAAGCCCACGGTGAGGTTGCTGTCAGCCTGCTCCTTATTCCACTGCTGACATACCGGCAGCGCACAGCTGACATGGGCAAGACGGGCGTGACCTTCGGTTCCTGGCGCATGCGCGCCCCGACCTTGAGCGCCTCGAGCACCAAGTGGTGCAGAGCGAGCTCGGCATTGAGGTGGTTGCCTTCGTGGATGAGCGGCAGGACGGGAGCGGAAGCCCACGGTGAGGTTGTTGTCAGCCTGCTTCTTAATCCAATGCTGAAATCCCGGCAGCGCACAGATGACGAGGGCGAGACGGGCGTGGCCTGGGTTCCTGACGCATGCGCGCCCCAATCTTCAGCGCCTCGAGCACCGAGTGGTGCAGAGCGAGCTCGGCATTGATGTGGTGGCCTTCGCGGATGAGCGGCAGGACGGGAGCGGAAGCCCACGGTGAGGTTGTTGTCAGCTTGCTCCTTAATCCAATGCTGAAATCTCGGCAGCGCACAGATGACGCGGGCGAGACGAGCGCGGTCCTTGGCATGTGCGTGACGAAGCGTGAAGTCCTGCTCCTTCATCCATTACTGGAAGCTTGGCAGCGCACAGATGATGCGGACGAGACGAGCGCAGTCCTCGGAAAGTGCGTGACGAAGCGGGAAGTCCTGCTCCTTCATCCAGTGCTGAAAGCCTGGCCGCGCACAGGGGATACGAGCAAGGCGTGCGCGTCCCTCGATGATGGCGTGACGGTCCAGCAAGTCCTGCTTCTTAACCCAGTGCTGAAACGCTAGCAGGCACTAACGTGGCTGGCCACGCGAGCACAGTTTTCCAGGCGATGTGACTTTGAGACTCCGAGGGACTGTCGGCTACGGCGGAAGACGCAACACATTGCTATGCTCGTGACACGCGAGCGAGGCGATCGTTTGGATAAGTAGCTGAGGATTCATCGATCAAGGCGTTTGTTTGCGGAGCCGCGGTTGAAGATGCCAGAGATGATTGGGTCTGAAGAGGCCAGTGATGATGGGGATGCGTATCTCCGGGTTTTCCAGCATCAGTTTGGCTTGAGGAGTGCTGCCGCCAGTGATGATGGGGACGCGCACCTCCGGCTCTTCCAGCATTAGCTTAGCTTGAGCAGTGCTGCCGCCAGTGATGACAGGGACGCGTATCTCCGGGTTCTCCAGCATGAGCTTTGCTTGGGAAGTGCTGCCCGTCGAGCGGCCCGCCGCACCCCTTGATGAGGTGCTGAATCGCTTCGGTTCAAGCCACTCCATTTCCTCCATCTCCCGCTCCGCCCTTCCCGTTGTCAATCACCACCCACATTCTCTTCACCGCCATCAAAAGATGTAGTTGATGCCCGGCCAACGAGTCACATGCAACACGTCGTGCAGATTCCTTAACGCGCGTTGCATCCCATCCGGCACCGTCATTATCCATTGCCAATCGTCCGGCGCGAACCCTTTCGTGACAAAGGTGAAGGTGTTGAGGTTGTAATACATATCGAGTGCCTCGCGGCGGAGCTGTTTGGACGTCCTGGTGATGGCAGGCTGGTGCTGCTTGTCTGGGCGATCCATCTCGATCATGATGGGGTCGCCGTAGTCGTTGACGACCGCGTACCAGTAGATCTTGTTGCGTACGTTGAGGGGCAGGCGCATCAGTCTTGAGGTGTTTGCCGCCATTTTGCAGGACGGCGGGAGGGCGTTGCGACGATGGTGATCTGTGTGATATGTTCCGCTTCGTGATAGTTTCTGATGGTTCTGTATGTTGAAGGTTTACCGATGCTGATGATATTTTGTGATGGTAGTGGAGGTTGTCGCTCGGCTAATTGTAAATTGCATTGGTGGATTTCTGCCAAGACCTCGCCACGAAGTACGAGACCGGACAGAAGCTCCGCCAGCAACGAATACGCTACGCCAGCACGATGTCATCTGCAATGGCTCCCTCTCACTGGCGACGAGATGCTAGCAGCCTCCTCCACCCCGACCCAAACGACATCTTCGGATCTCCCGCGCGCACTCTCGACGAAGAGCTGGTTTTCGGACCGCTGGACGGCGTCGACGAGGTCGATCGGACGAGCAGGAGTTGTACTAGTAGTAGCATATGCCTTGGCTATGGCGCCGCGACCGCTCCGTCCCATGCCCAGCCTTCCGGAAGCCAACCCTGGTCGTATCCCCATGGCAGGCGGCGTCAAGAGGCGGGCAGCAGCCGCGATACCAGAGCATGACGATGCATGGGGTACGCGGCAGCAAGGGATCACCTCGACTGAGATCTCAGGGGTGCGGGAGGGTATGAGCAATCACTATACAAGAGCGGAACATACCGCGGCGGCGGCGCGAGGGCGGCAGCAACATGCAGTGCTTGCTACGAAGGGACACGCGCAACGATGGAGACAAGTGGCATGGGCAGCAAACGAAATGGAGAAAAGATAGCAATCAAGGTTCGGCAGACTGTGGTGACCTGTTTCCGATACCATTAGTCCCATTGGTCACCTCAAGGTTGGAAAGGTTTCATACCATGGGAACGACACTCATGGCGCAGCCGTTGGCCGCTCCCAAGCGTACCAATCGACCTTGTCAACCTCACATTGTGTTCCCGTTCCAGCCACATATTATCGATTTCGACCCGTACCGCCCCAGCGTTCAGTGTTGCGCAGACTCAAATATGCTGCAAGCGAGATCAGCATAGTCCCATGCTATTTGGACACGAGCGACGTACTACTTCCGAGACCCTCTCCCCACTACACTCCCCGACTGCACTGTTCTCCCGAGCACGCCTTTAAATGGCCCACGACGGCCGTTCTGCTCTTGCGCCAGGTTGTACGGAATGGGTGGAGGCAAGCTCGGAGACGTCCGTTGTACAGCCGGGGCTAGGGGAGGGCACACTCATTCTCCGTGCCAGGCCGTGCCAGGAGAGCTACCGCACGAGAGACAACGGAAAGAAAGTACGTCTTCAGCGGCTCGACGGCTGCATGGTGCTCGGATTTGGCGAGGGTGACGGTGTGCCGTGGAATTATCGCAGGACATGTGGTGTGCGGAGTAAACTCATCGCAGCACCACCATGGTAAGAAAGAGACGAGAAGAGGAGAAAGCAGGAGGAGAGAAGCAAAGCAGGATAAAAGAAGCAAAACAGGAGAAGGGAAGGGAGGCAAATTGCGAGGATAACATACGGGCTGCGGCCGAGTGGTCTTCGCAGGTTTGGATGGAACGAGAGGAAGCGAAAAAATGAAAAATGAGAAGCACTTTACACCATCGTCTGTGCGTTCAACGCCGTGGTGGAGACGCCAGGATCTGCGGCAAGTCTGGTCGATCTGCCGGTTACTATGCGGCATTGGATCTCGGCAGTTGCACAGCATGGCCGGGTGTGAGGCGTGCCAAGACCTTTCTGGTTGGGCAGCAGTGGATACGGTCTGCTTGAGATGTCCACGCTGGGTAGCGGAAGTCGACATGGGCAGTAAGCTCACCATGGAATGCAGGAGTTGTCGGATGATGTCTGCACGGCCATGCATGCTACATCCTGGGGTCTGTGGATCCGGCCATGGCCAGTATCTGTACCAGAAGGTCAACGACAGAAATTCGGACCAAGGGCGCCGTACGTATGTCCAGCATTGGCTAGTCGACTTGCGTGCGTGAACCCAGCCGAAGCAGCCTCCGAGTGCATATGCCCTCTGAGGCACAGTCGACCTCCCCGGAGAGCGTTTGTGCAAGCTGAAGTCAGTCATTCCGCTCACCCTGCTGTGCGTGACGCATGATCATGGGCACAGGTGCTCGCCACGCCGGCCGGGATGAAAGTGTTTGGAGGTGGGGGTGGAGGGTGGAGCATGTGCGTTGAAGAACATGCCGACATACCACCGCTGCCAAAAAGCAGATGTGAGGCAGTCCTTCCGGCTCTACGGGCATCAACAGATGGCACTGGAATACGACCAGGTTCCGCAGGATGGGCCGCGTAGGCTCGCCATCTCGGCAGTCGGGAAGGGTGGAGGTCGAAAGGGGTGACAGGGAGAGTGTATACTTTCCGGAAGCGGGCGTCCAGAAGTAACACGTTGGTGATCGCGACTGCCCGGCTTGATACTACAGTCTTGTTGAGTGGGGCGGAAGCCTCGCCACTGCCGTCCTCCTGGGATTGATGGTTTAGAATGCAAACTGGTACTCGTGTCCCTCTGGTGGAGGTTGGTGATCAGTAAGACTCCAATGCGGCCTTAAATGGGGCAAGAGCCTCGCCATTGCCATCCCGGTACTTGGTCGGAAGACCTGCGAACTGGCGTCAAAGGTCCCTCCGGCGGGAGACGGATGAAGTACGGCCATTGCCGTTCTGCTCCTATACTTGTGGCAACCAGCCTCACCGTTGGCCATTATTCTCCTGATGGAGAGTCAGCCACCCGTGCCCAGCGGCTTACAGATTGAGAGAGATGCTCGACCGAAATTGAATAGCGAGTACGGTGTCGATGGGACCAGGTCATCCATTTTCCGGGCCAGCGAGTAGGTGACGGCCCGTATTGAAGATCCAACTCGGATGAGTAGCGAGCAGGACTGATGAAGTCTGCTCCAGATTCATGAAATCTTGGCGAAAGCTGGATGACAGCCCGGCCATATACAGCACTTTGGTTGTCAGCAGCGGCATCAAAGCTGAAGCGTAACGGACACAAATGCCGCCCACGCTCGAAGATGATGAGATTCCTTGCGGGGAGTCGTCAATCTCGGCCCATGCGGATCATCGAGAGCAGTACCACCTCGGTCCATGAAGGTACTCGGCCGTGAGGACGTTGCGTTAAAGGCAAGTCACGCCTCCTGAAAGCCGTAGAAAGAGGAGAGGGAAGGAGTATGCAGGGGTTTCGACGGCTTTACTGGGCACGCCCGAAGGCTCGCTCACCATACCGGACGAGAATTGGCCGGCTTTGCAGGTCGACACCAGACTCGATCGTGCTCTGGGACCGTGGTCACGCCAGAAGCACGGAGAGGGGGAGGCGGATGAGGGAGCGAGTAGCGAGTAGCGAGAGGGCATCAAGCTCGCCGCTGCTTCTTTCCCGGTTGCTGTGGTCAGTATGCTGATGCTGGGCACACGGGCTCTTCAGCTGTCTTCAGCCATGCATTGGGTACCGAGGCTGTTGCTGTGGCGGATGATGCTCGGTCTTGCATGGGGCTCTTGCCTCGCCAATGCCGGCATGGAACTGGTGGCGTGATGAAAGCAATGCCAGAGGGCTTATGCAGCTCCTGCAGACACCTTGCTTGGCCGAAGCGGCATGCTTTAGCGTCCATGCATGTCCTCTGGAATTGAAGGGGGAACGACATATCTCGTGCTTGCGTCTAGC
This sequence comes from Friedmanniomyces simplex, assembly GCA_005059865.1. Lineage (NCBI taxonomy): Eukaryota > Fungi > Ascomycota > Dothideomycetes > Mycosphaerellales > Teratosphaeriaceae > Friedmanniomyces > Friedmanniomyces simplex. The sequence continues at coordinate 8,993 of NAJQ01000265.1, forward strand.
CTGGAGCAAGCGTATCTTGAGAGAGTACGTTGCTGAGTGCGGACTCGCTGGGCTCGATGAAGGCCCTTGCCATGAAGTGTATGCTACTGCTTGATGTTCCTCGACTGCGTTGATCTTGCCGGGTCTTTGTCGAGAAGTCGAGCTTTCCCAAAGTCTGCGGGCAAGCGCGTGTAGCTTGGAGTGGCAGGGGCTCCTTGTTGTATGGCGGCAGTGGCGACAACATGGAGCGGCAGCAAGATGCACTTGCTCTGCTTCGCTGAGTGGGGCTTGCGAAAATGCTCCTCGTGTATGTGGATGCTGCTGCGCTTCTTTCGCGGTGGCGTCGCGCTCGAAGCCAAGCCGGGTTGCCACCACCCAGTCCAGCCACGGTGGGGGCAGCGAGGTCAGCATTATCGAAGCTGGCTGCAACTTGCTACACACGATGATATCGACGTTTAGAAGCGGTGAGAGCAGTATTGTATGCATCGCAGCCGTGCTGAGGTTGGGGGAGTGAGGAATGTGGTTTTCGGGGCCGTCAGCTGTTAAGCAAATTTTCGCGACGGCGAGGTGACGGATGGCGGTGGTCGTGCCTCAACCGCGCAGAAAGCTCAAATGGCATTCACGCCAGCTGTTCCATGCGTCGCGAGCCTGCCGGTGCATGTAGCTGCCATCGTGGAGTGGATGAGAGCCCGCCAAGCCTGCTGCCCGCTTACCCTCAGATCGCAATAGGGTTTAAGTGTGGGTATGAGTGTGCTCCTGCATTTTTTGAGGCCGCCGAGGCTTGTCTCCATGCTCTTCTGGTGGTCCGCAAGGCATCTAGGAGAAGCTTTGACCTCGCCGCCGCCTGGTGGAGGGTGGCGTGGAGGCGGGCGGAGCGGGGCTTCGGGGGTCTGCGGTCGCTGGCGAGGCGGCGACGCCTATCCGGTGAGCGGACAGTGAGTGTATCGAGTCTCATGATGGTACTCGAGGCTCTGAGATGCCGTGCGCGAGCGTAGAGCATGAGGTGGTGGTGCTGTCGCCGTCAGCGGTGCATGATGAAGGTGTTGTTGTCATCGCGTCGCAGTGCGGTCGTTGCAGGAGGGCGGAAGATTTGGAGGGGGACTTGAGCGGAGGCTTTGCCAAGACTTCGGCGATGTTCTTTGCCCTTCACGACCACGACACGACACGCGATCACGATACAGCCATATAACACGTCTGAGCGGGGTGAACAAGGCCATAGCATACTCCTCAAGCTGTCAGACTGCCATGGTAAGCTATTTACACCGAGTAAGAGCCCGCGAGGTGAGCGCGGTGCGAACGCGCCACTCCCCTACATGTACTTGTACCTGCTCGTGCCCCTTGTACAATGCGAATACCATGATCTATAGACTACACCAGCCTCATTTTACACGTTCAGGACGTACGAACACGTCCACTACAGGATGTGATGCACAAGAAAACAACCACGCCACCCTCACAAGACAGCAGACAGCAGAAGCAGGCAGCAGGCCGCAGGACGCATACAGGAGAACGCAGATAGCAGACAGCTACAACACATAGCACCATGACCAGGAGATCTGACGCGTACGAGCGCCACTCCCCCGCTCCCCCAACCACCGCCGCAGCCGCCCCAGAGGTACCATGCCTCCTTCCCGTTCCCGCTCAACCGTAATCGCCTCGTAACAACGAGATATAGCTACTCTAGACTCCGTGCTTACAGCTAAAACTCTACCACGCGTCGCAGCCGCCTCTACCGAGACTGCCGGCCGAACTGCGCCACCCCATCTATGTGTTCGTGGTCTGTAGCCCGACGAACGCGGATTTTGCGAGCGGCAGCAGCGGTGCTGCCTTTGTACCGAAGGATACGGGGGCAGATGATGGAGGTTTCGGGGCGGGGTGCTGTCGAGTTAAGGGCGAGGGGAGGAGAGGGGGGTGAGGTGATGAAGGTATGGGGTGGTGGAGTGGTGGGGTGGTGGGTCATGGTATAGGGGTAGTGGTGTATGGTAGCGGAGGAGGAGGGAGGGCGGTAGCAGATATGCTTTATAGCTCGAGTACGCTTACCGGGCATGATTTTGCATACCAGCCTGATACTTCACGGAAGGCTGAGGCAAAGTCAACTCAATATCAAGTACAACATGTGGTGCAGTAAAAACTCTTGACAAGTCAACATGATGGTGAGTCGACAGTATGTTGTGAAAGATCTACTGGCCCTTCCTATATGCCAGGTACCCGCTACCCAAACGCTCTACGCAAATCGCCACATACTACCCAAATCCATACTCCCTCCAGATGCTATCCGAAAGCCAACTAAACCAGACATAACCCAACAACTCACCCCAACCCAACCACCCCTCTAAACCTCCTCCCAATCTCCCCCCTCATCGCCCGCCTCGTCTCCTGCGTCCGTCCCGCCGCATCCTTATTCTCCGCCGCCCTCCGCAGCAAGTAATTCAAACACTCGCTCATACTCCCCCAAGTCGTACACTTATACACCCTCTCCCTCACCGCCGTAGCCCCAACCTTCTCCGTCCCACCTGCAGCAGCCTTCTTTTCAGCGGCTTTAGCAGCGGCAATGAGAGTACAAGAGACTTCGTCCGCCATACCCTGTAACTGCGCAAAAGAAAGTTGCGTCAGCTCCTCGCCGCGGGAGAATTGCTGCCGCCGGAGCTCCTGCGCGTGGTTGACGGAGACGGCGTTGTGGGTTGCTAGCACGACGGCGAGTTTAGGCCAGGAGCCGCCCGGAGGGGCGGTGATGCGGGAGTTCGGTTTGCGCTGGATAAGGGACTCGGCGATGCCGTCGTAGGCGGAGTGTGTGGCTTCGATACTTGGGTGGATGAGACTCCGCTCTTCGCTGCCCAGGTAAGCGCCGCGCACGAGCTTGAGACCCAGCGTGAAGTCCTCTTTCCGCGCTATCTCGAGGTGGCGGGAGATGGTGGCAGGCGTCTGCTTGAGGTAAGCCTGGTAAGTCGAGTATACCACGCTCTTCCCTCCCTTTTCCGCAGCGTTGTAGATCCGCCGCATCCGCATCGTCCACTTGAAGAAGCCGCTCAGACTCCACGTCTCCTCCGCCGCGGGCAGAAGACTGATGTCCCTATCCCTCGCCGCGGAACAAAGAGCATGCATCGCCTCCTCCATCCGCGTACTCGGCTCGCGATCCTCTTTCATCCTCCGCATAGCCGCGGGACCCATGCCGCTCCACTTCAAGCCCACGAAATCCCCTGGTGAAGCCATAGCGACTGTCTCCAGCATTCTTCGCCTCCAGATCCCAACATCTTTCTCCTCGTTCACTTGCGCGCCCTCGGCATCTTTCAGAACTTCGAGTGCATACTCCAAAATCACCCCACTGTACCCTTGCGTCCGCAATTCGGCATTCACGCGCGCGACTTGGGCCTGCGTCTCCCCGGCGCAAAATTGGCGGTAGAAGGTATGCCAGAGCAGGGATCGTAGAAGTGGGTTGCGGTCGATACTGAAAAACGGGCTCTTGCTCTCGAGCATACCCCGGAGGATTTTTGATGAGGCGCCCAGGAGGATGGGGGAGGAGGAGATGGAGGTTATGAGATAGGTGCGGAGGACTTGGCTTAGGGGGAGACAGGAGAGGGCGGCTGGGGGCATGGTGGCTGTGGCCGGTCCGGATTGAGCGGGTGCGGTGGACGAGAGGGCTGGTGGGACGGGGGACGAGCTGCTTGTGAAGGCGGCATCTTGGGCGGCGGGTGGGGTGGTGTGGAGGTGTCTGCTGCGGGTGTTTGTGCTTGCTGTTCCGTGGGAAGGGTGTGGTATGACGAGGTAGCAAACTGGTGTCGCGTGCCTTGGTGCTACGGCGGAGAGGAGGCCGGGGTCAAGCCGGAGAGTGGATATGTGCTTCATCTTGACGTGTACGTGTAAGCTCGGGAGCGTGAGAGGAGAGGGAGAAGGATAAGGAGAAGGAGGGAAGCTTGTGAGCGCGACTGAAAGAGGGGATACTCGAGAACAAAGGAATGCCAATACTTACCCAATGACAACCTCTCGCTGGTACTTATCGTGAGCCTCATGGGCGCTATCAGCTGTATCGCACGGCTACCGTCGGCCTTTGCCAGCTCTCCACTCCATGTCGAGAGTTCCGGAAGCAGAGGGAAGTGGGATGCGTCCCCGCTTCCAGCTTAGAAGCGCCGATAGCGGGAGCAGCCTTCTGAATGCGGACTAGCGTGAATGCCTGAGAATGTGAAGTCCAGAAGCGGAGAAAGCGGACGACATGTCTTCCTCGACCGCCAGCATGCGCTGTCTTGAAGACAGGGCGCAGCTGCACCAAACGTCCGAGCAGTCTTGTTGCGGTATTGAAGTCGACCCGAGATACATTTGGAGTTATCTAGTCCTGTATGTGAAGCCTGAGAAGCCATGCTCGTTTCGCAGTCTGCCGGAGAACTCAAAGCAAACAAGTCTTGGCGCTTTCGAGCTGGCATGAGACAGCACGAAGTGCACCCCGGGGTAGATTACCAGATCTGTTCCAGACGTCTCAGATCCGACTTCCGTCATTGGCCCACCGAAGAGGCTGGAAGCTCGCTATAAACTCCTTCAATGAGTGTCAGACAAAACCTCGAGGGCTCCGACCGAGCTGAGTAAGGGGCGAGGCAATCGGTATTCTCTTCCAGCAGCACTACAGACTCCGAAATAGGAGTGCGGAGATGAATACTATCGATCGAGCTACCAAGAGTCAGTCAGCTCCGCCATCCAAAGTGCAGCCAACCCTTGGCTTTCTACCAACTCACTGAAGGACACCGCTTACGTACATTCTACCAAGTTCTGGTCTGGCCACAACCCGCTCGTCACCACCTCGGCAGCGTTCATACCATCAGCCGTATCTGGCGCCGTGACTCCCGTCCACTACGTCCGGCAACAAGAAGCTATTATATCCACGTTTGCCTCCGCCCGTCCTTGGCAAGCTCCGCATACTTCCGAGTCACACTCGAACCGGTCGAGAATATTTCAACGCCGCACCACCGCCGGGCTCCCGTCAACTTGCGCGGATGTTGATCATAAGGCGCGGCGGCGGCAGCTGAAGGTCAGGAATTCCGCTCAGTGGCGCTTCTTCATGTCGCATGTCATCACTGCTCCAGTAGAGAGAAATAGCTCCATACTCCCGCGACCGAAGATCCAGTCTGGCACCATGCAGCTCTGAAGTTTGGCGTGGGCGGAGAAGCCAACATGCTCGCCGTTCTCGGGGTCGAGGGCGGTGACGTCGCCTTTCGAAGCGGTTCGGTGGTGCTTGGTGCGACCGCTTCTCGCCAGCGTCGGAGCCGCCATGGCGCCTGACCCGCCATCTCCGTAGGGCCGAGTGCCTGATCACGGTCGAAAGTGGTTGACCGCCGGAGTGAACGTCGATGTCGGCTGATCGGTGCTCGAGCATGCAGGGACACGGCACTTCTCGCCGTCCGTGGACCGAGACGAGGAGAACCAGAAGCGGTGTAGCAGCGGCGATAGCAGTGCCGGAGTCTTGGATGCTGATATGCACGGTGGACTGCAAGTTGAGCCGCTGGAGTAGGGAAGCTTCGGGTATCTTTCCTGCTCGAACGTGGCGGGTGCCAGACTTTATGAAGCGAATACGTCGTCATTCGGGTTCGGTGGTGCAGCCGTCTTCACGTCTGGAAGCGTGTGGTGGGAGCTGGCGATGGTATGACAGCGGCGAGGATGAGGACAACCGTCTGGACGGAGGGTTGCCGTATGACTGCTCGGTGATCTTGATGGCAGGCTCGATGTGACCCGCATCGTCGTCCGTGCAGGGGCAGCATGGCGCGAGAGTTGGGACTGAGCGTGGTGCCGCTCACCTTGCTTACAATCGACAGCGTCGGTGGCAGACGCTCGAGCTATGCCTTCACAACAAGGATTGTTCTCCGCTCTTGTGAAGCTCGGCTCGGCTAGCCGTTGATGGACTGGTGTGTGGAGATATAGTCGCCGCTCCTTTCAGGGATAGTCAACTCGCCGTCGACAGGTCTGCGTGTTGTCCTCGCCATTGCTGCCTGTCCGATCGATTTCGACTGCTTACTGCACCGGTTGGCAAGAGGGAGCCGGTTGCGGCTGCACGGTCTCGAGGTGAGTCTGGATACAGGCATATAGTCAGCCTTGACACGTCGCCGGGGATCAGGGACACTCGTCGCGATTCGCGATCATCTGGTGTGCGCGGAAGGTTCGCAACCCCCTACCCCTGATACTCTCTCAGTGTGGTGGACGACGCCACGAAAGGGTATGATGCCCATCGGCGTTCTCCAAGCATCCCGCGACCCATCACTCCAGCTATTTCTTGTTCCTGGTCGGTCAAACTGTGACCTACGCTTCTCAGGAACGTCGTGCCGTGCTCGGCCGGCTGGGCAACGGATTCGCCTGCATGAGGCGGTAAAGGCTTACGCCCTACGATGCGTGCCTGGTATTGAGGTCCTGAGGTCTGTCTTGCCTCCAACTTGCCACGAAAGCGTTTCTTTTGCTACTCAACGGTGTGGCCGACCTTCATTCTGGGATTCGAAGAACATTTCGGCAGTGATGCGAACGCTTTTACAGTGAGCTGACCGAACACAGGCCAAAGTAGGAGGATGGTTGCGACCGGGCCAATCTCAAAGGGCAGTAATCGTTGTCTGCTACGAACAAACAGTCTCGCTGGATAGTGATGTCGCTGCTTCTGAAACTACATCGCCGCGGTGGCCAGGCGATGAGCCTTACGAAGCGTCAAACAAGGGCTCATTACCGCATGCTTTGGCTTTTCCATCTAGTATGTCTTGTATATCATGCGATCGTCACAGGAGCGGTGGGCTCGACGCGCTGATAATGGCATTGCCGTTGACAACTTGACCACCACGAGGGATGGGTTGGGTAGGGGAAAGGGGGTGGGTGTTGGAGGTGTGAGTGAGTGAGGATCAGAAATTCGATGAGAAGGTGCAAGTACTAGCTTGCCAGCCTGCAGGTCAGATCATCGATGGACGGGGCTTTGTGAGAGTGCACGAGGTCGCACAAGGAGCCGTTACGAGACTCAAATGGCGCTCACGATGCGTTAGGATGGAATAAGCTGTCTCTAATCGATGGTTCTGCTATGTACGTATGTCTCACTCCAAGCCCAGCCGTTCGCGCGGCACAATGGCACAGGCAGCGAAGACGTTCGTGAAGTGAGTGACGGACGGTTCCTCGCTTGCGCGAGTGTACCTGAGTCTTTCAATCTCCGACCCCAAAGAGGGCGTGCTTGGTAGAAGGATCTGCAAGCCCGTCACACAAAGGTCGTTCTATACCATCCCCCACGCGTTCATCGTAGTGAGTGTACCGCCAGCACCACCGTCCCGGCGCTTGTCCACCATACCTCCTTCTGCGTCGAAGTGGTCGATCGGCCGCCCTGAGAAGGCGGCGCTTCGAAAGGTTACCCGCTTCCCCTTCCTACTCGACTGTTCAGCGAAGGTAGGTTGCGTTGTATTCACGGCAATGTCGGTGAGAAGGGTGTTGTACTGCGAAGTAGGGCGGAGGGCGTCGACCCCTTGGCCGTTGTTTGCTGCAATTTTCGTGGTGGCTGAACAGTTTTGACCGCTGTGGGAAGCGTGATGGCTCTGAGCGAAGTGTTCGACGGAGGAAGATGGAATTGAGAAGCCGGCGGGGGTGTCGAGTGTGCGTGCCAAGGCTCGGACGCGATTTGGGATTACGTGGCTGTTTGGTTGCTACGGCAGTGCCTTAACACATGGGGGGCTCTGCGCGATTAGTGAGAATTGGTGGGCCGTGAAACTCGATGATGGCGGATGCAAGCTCGTCGATGAGCTCGTGACAGGACTATGTTGTTTCGAATGAGACTAGTTTGTTGGCCTGTTCAACACTCTGCCCATCAATCGATTCAACGATGGGCAGTGTAAGAACCACGCAAATCGGTATGCCGTGCTTGAAAACCAGCTCTGTCCCTTGCGGTATTGAAGCGGCTTTCGAAGCTATTGATTTGGGCGGCCAGCCGTGAGGTTTTTCTACCTGTCCGCGTTGTGGTGACCGAAATCTGGCGTACAGGTCCTTTGGGTAGAGATTAAGCGGAATGGAGAGGGATCTTTAGGCACGGAAGAGGCTGTGCTTCTACGTCACTGTTGGAAGCCGCTCGAAGGCTCTTCGACGGGCGTCTGCGGAGGGAGCAGACGATGACGAAAACGACGTGAGACTGTCAGACTGTTGGTAAAAGATTGTACAAGACAAGAAGCTATGTAAAGGTATGTAGGCACTCATGTCAACACCTCAAGCGCCGAAGCGCCCGCGCCGAAACGCACCGCTGATGGAAGCAACGATCGAGGTGAGACCAGAGAAGTGTGCCGCTTGAAAACCAGCTTGTTCCCCTTGCGGGTACTATGTGCGGATGCCCAAGACATTGATCTAGGCTTTGTGGCAAGCAAGGGCACTTTACCCAAGCGGAAGTGATGGTTTTTGGCATGTGTGGAGATGTGGGTGACATGGCAACGGCGGCGGCGGTTGGTCTGGGGAATCAAGAAGATGGTTTCGAGGGAGGAAACGGAAATATATATACCTCCCTGGCGCCTACCCGCTAGCGCTTCCGTGTGCGGACGTCGGAGGTGTTGCCTGAGGTTCTGATCGTGGCCTTCTGTGTTGCTGTATGCAGCCAAGGCACCATCGAAACGCTCACATCTCCGTACCATGCGGTCAACATCAATGGCCTACAAGTACGACTACGTGAGCTTCTTGGAAGAGCAGCGTCGCGGAGAATCAGTACCACAATCGATCAAATACGCCGTGCGATCGGTGGCTGACATATATGAATAGCCATTACCACCAGACAATCCTCCTCCGCGAAGTCCCTTGCCTTCACTCGCTCTCCAACCATCTTCGGCGCCACGACCAGTAGAGATACCCCCCCACGCCGTTCCACGAGCGCGCTGGTAATACCAAGGTGCTGAGACACAAGTGCACCGTCGCTGTCGATCTCACCACGACGAGGTAAAACCTTGCGTGAGTCGATCCGCCTCTCCGCTGAGCAGCCACTGACGATCAAGCCGAACGACTCGATACGGCAGCATGAGGGCGACGGCGACGTAGGGAGAGCGCCGACGGATGGGTATTTGCGGTGTCTTCACGACCATACAACTTGAGTTCATCAGAGCCTTCTTCCTTCCCGACAGTTACATCCTCCTTTCCCAGCTACACTCACGCGCCTCAAGACACCAGAGTAGGCAACGCTATGCTACGTCTGGTCATAGATTGCGCAAGATCAAATAGCACGTAGCATTCGTAGTTGTCGTCGCGAATCAATGCGACGGCGAACGATGAGTGTTTGCTTACATGCCTTTCCGATTAGTTTTTCCCTCCACCTTGTCTGAATCAGTACCCTCTTAAGACGAAGAGCACACTGGCCGTCATCTCCCATATCATCGGATCTGCCTCCCCTACGTATCCCTATTTCATCGTCATCATCACAATCTCCGCGACTTCTGAACATCACCACCTCACGGTGGCATCGCGAAAACTTCACCCAGGCGGGCGGCAACAGGTTTCACACTCACGACTGCGGGCGACTGCCAATGGTCCACGGACAGAAGCACGGCCGTCCCCCACAGAGCGCCATACTTGACGTCGTTCACTCCGTTGACAACCCATCCGATCCGCCGACCCGTCACAGGCGACCGGAGAACGTAGGAAAGAGGCGAGCATGATCGAATACTCCGGCGCGTTCGGGTCTACGTGGGATGCGCGACGGCGCTTTTGGGCGGGTACTCGCAGACGGAACTACGGAAGGAGGAGCTGCACAGGTAGGTGGAAGGGCTGAAGGAGTTTTCCAAGCGTCGTCCGTGAGAGATCGGTGAAGCGCTGTGAGATACGAGGTAGGAAGTGGTGACAAGTGGTACTGCGGTTGAAGCTCTTGGGCTCAGAGATATTCCTTCAGATACCCGACGGCAGGGTGGCCGGACAACACAATTTGACACCCAGATCGTCTCCGCCAGGCGGGAAGTAGGTCGAACAATTCTGTTGATAGCTTTTCGGTTGTGACGTTCGTAGGCCGGACTGTCCTCGCGTGTCTCATTCTCATTGGACTTTCTCGTCAAGTGACGGCAGACCGGACAAGGCAGGATGCTCTTGCCGTTGTGCCGCACAGTCTGAAGCCCGCACTCGTTTCACTGCAGCCGCACGGGAAAGTGCGCCGCCTCGTTGAGAGCCCATACCGCGAGATTGGCTACCGTGAATGCTCAACAGAAGCAGCGTCCATCGAGCAGCCAATCGACAATCGCAGTTCAGGCCACAGGCTTTGGGGGTACGGAAGGTGCGTTGAAGATGAGCGCGTCGCACGGGTCAGGGGAGGTGGACGTGCGAGTAATAGTTTCTTGATTTCCAAATCTGCATACCACTCTCAACCACGCAGAAGGCGTTCTGTGCGGTACTGGGAGATACCAACGTGTCCGTCGTATTCATGCCTCTGTACGCTCTTGATGGTCGCTCCATTGCAACCCCTTCGGGCCTTCACGTCCATCTCCTATCCCTCTTACGGTTTCCAGTCCACGCGTTTTGTTGATCTAGACACCACCGTCAAATTGAAGAGTCTGGTCCCACCCACGAGCTGCGCGAGAAATTAGCCCTGAGGTGAAAGATGATGTGTCGGCAACCGATCTGGACGTTTCTTTCGTACCTTCTCGTGCGACGAGACAAGGCCTGGTCGAGGCCGCCGCACGCCGAACTGAAGCACTGCTTCCTCTGCAGTGCCGTAAATTTCAGCCTGAGCTCCTAATACATTGGAGATGCAGCGCGGAGCGGAAGCAGCGTGAGGTCTGTTGCCAATCTGGTATGGCTGCTTGTCGACTTGGTCTGGCTCGGGCGCGGCACACCTCAATAACAACTCGCTCGATGTCTCTTGTTACAGTGGAAGTACCTTGGAGGTGTGAGTGTCGGCATCGTCAGCGTTGCAACCAAACATGAACGGACTTCACAGGCGATCGAGGCAAGGACTGGCACAACGATGCAAGGGGAAAGGATGATGATGCTCTTCTCCAACGTCTGCCGCAAGGCAGAGTCGATGATGAAAAAGTGTGCTGGCTTCAGCCAGAGGTAGGGTATGTTCCAAAAGTTAGACGCCAAATCACTGAACCTTTTGAGCAGGAGCGTCACGCCCTCAGACCAGATCTTCACTGGGCGCGTGATATGATCTGCACAAGCCAAAAAATTAGCCTGTGCACTCTGGAGAAAGAAGAAGAAGAGCAGGTTGGTGGGGAGGAATTGAGAGGTATATATATGTTACTCGCTGGCCCGTGCGCTGATGCCTCAAATATAACAGGTGATGCGGGTCAACGACTGGGAATCGAATTGAATTGAAGGTGTTCAAAGGTCTCAAGCAGCTACAGGATCTTTGCCGTATTCTCCAACGCCCTGATCTCACTCCGTGCCGCAGCCCCAACGATCGCGTTCAAGGTCGATAGTGGCCGTGTAGTCCAAAGCGTTCGCTTCCAACACTCCCCTGAGCCCTTCGATTTCACAGGCCATGAACATTCATCCATCATATGGCCGTCGCGATGCTCGTGCGTCCGCTCTGCTTCCATGATCTGAGTCGGCCACGACCTGGCCTTCCGATCGGGGCAGTATATCGAAACTGTGACATCGTCTTTGGAGTGAGAGCAGCCGAGTAGAACTAACGAGGCCCCGGTCAGACTGTCTCAAGAAGCCGTGCCACGCGTAATTGGCGGCGAGAAGGAGCGGAACCCTCAATGGGGCCTCTCGTTGTCAGGACAGGGACGAGTAGATTGAGTAACAAAGCACGCTGTTACGGAAAAGTCAGCACCGGTTGAAAGCGCGTAGCAAGCTTCAACTCGTACCTCAGCAAATTGAGACCGGGTGCATGAAGTCAAGCGTGATGTTACGGTTGCTATTGTGCATGCAGATCAGGTTAGACCGGCAGTGCCGTAATCGTCGACGAGGGCGGGAATCGATGTGGCTCGCAGTATCCAATGTCCTTTCGTGTACGTCGACGGTGGAGATGAGCGGACGTTGTTCCTCGTGATATTACCCGGGAAGAGCTTCGTGGCGGTCTTTATGACGGCCGGTGCGTTCATGCTGGTGCCCTAGACTGTCCCAGGCAGGGTCATTAAGCGTCTTGTTGCGCTCGGAATTGAGGTGGTCGATGTTGTCTGTTGTATCCTTGCCGAACAGGCACTCCGTTATAGCATACTGTCTTCCTGACCTGGTGAAGACACGGGCGTCTTGTACGCATCAGTTCATACTCCGTGCAATATCAAGTGACCGACAACAGCATATCAGCCATGCCGCAGTCTGCATCAGACTGTGTCCTGCTCGCTGTAGTTGGGTCCCTCTTGGCGTCGTCGAACGGGGAGATGAGGCCCGCGAACGCGTATCGTCAGATGTCAGTGAGGTAGTCGCGGCAACAGTTTGTTTCCAGCCGTGATAGCGGCTCATTGTTATCGACTCCCTGGCTGCTCTATTGTAATGCTTTGCTAGGTCGCGGTGGACCCCAAAGCGTATTGCGATATCGCCGAAGAGCTTGCGTTCGATGGCGTGAAGCCGAAGGACTGTCAGAAAGTCGACAGCACTTTTGAGGCAGAAGGAACCGCGTATGAACGTCTCGTTGAGGTGAGGTTGTGGAAGTGCGTGTCGTACAACCGGCGGGCTTTGGGGAGGTTCGCTTTGCCGTCGGTGATGACTTTCGGCCGTGAGGAAGATCGTAAAATAGCACTTGGTTGGCCTTGCGGCGCGGTCTTCGCGCCCGCGTTTCTCTCGCCTTCGTACATACGACTTGTTCAGTGTGGCGGATGGCGCGGAAAGTTGGGGATGGTCGAGCTGAAGAGGTGGGCGTTTCTCAGTGAGTGGGAGACATCTCAGAAACCCCTTCTGCGGCTTTTTGCAGCAATGGAATTTCTACGACTTACGTTCTCGCGTCGGCAGAGGTGTACACGTAGCTGCCAGCTCCTGGACCTTGGCGTTTTGACAATGGATCGATCACCCAACCGTACATCGTAAACTCAAAATGTTCACCAGCGGCACGCTGAGCCTGCACGTTCAACGTCAAGTGGAGCACGACCAACTGTCGAAGTGTCACAGTCGTTTGACCAATACCGCACACATTACTGACCGCTTTGAGATCAATTCTCGGCATTCTGCCCAGCTCGCCCTCTGTCGTGAAGCAAACGATGTCTTTCATTGTCAGGTAGATCCGCGGATCCAAGCGGGATCATGTGCGTTCGGCCAAATCCTTACGTTGAGCAACTCCCATCCATCTGGGCCGAATCTACCAACGCCATTAGATGGCGTACGCGATAATGGACCGAATAGCTGTTTGGTGTCAAGCATATCGATGCGGTTAATAGAACGGAGAGCGTGCGAAGACTCAATGTCTTCGACCGTCCAGTGACCATGCAATATGCAGCGAAGCAGTAGCCAAACGAGAGCTGGACGCACGCTGCAAAAAGACATAGCCGACGCGTTTCATCAGTCGAACACGGCCCTCGCGAGGGAAAAAAAGGGCGCCTCCGTAGAGGCGTGTTTGAACCTTGCAAGGCTGATGTCTTCAATGGTCTTAACGTCTTGTTAGCACAACTCTTTTAACAGCAACCCACTCTGCTCGCCACGCCGGGTCCTAGCATTGAAAAGCATCATGTTGGAGTTGCATTAAGTAAACCCTCAAGTTCAGCCGAAGATTCCGCGTCCTTGCTGCCGGCTCACTAACCCATCGTCCAGGCGGGATCTCACGCCGCTATCACCAGCACGTTTTCGATCATCCTACCCGTCCGGACACCTTGCTAGCATGAAGAGCAAGCGCTTCCTACACTCCCCAACATCCCCCTGGCACCGACCGATCTACAGACATCAAGAGCTACAAGGTAGCATACGACGCGCCTTCGCCGCGGCCGAGCACCATCGTCGTCCTTGTTGCACCGTCTCTCGGACTTAACAACCGGGCGCGAGCTGCTTGCAGTTGCAAGACCATCTTGTAACAAAGAGTCCCTTCTATTACAGCTACATTATCCACCATCGCACTGCTCAGACGCGACGTGGCGGATCGACTGGACGACGTGCAAGAAGACGGATCGAGGAAACGATCGATACGGTATATTGAAGGCGGAGGGTGACTACAAGCGGCAAGAAATGAGCATCGAAGGATGAGGCCCCGTCATGACAAGCTTCAGAGGTTGGACCACAGTCGTGTAAACCCACTTTCGGCCATGATCCATCGCCTTCGGAGGCCGCCTCTTCCGCGAGTTGAGTGCTGCCTCGATTCACAGGCTACCCGTCTTTCTCGGGCAAAGCAACTCCGACCCACCGGGCTTTGGCTGTCGATACGCGCTGATATGGAGTCTGCCCTCAACGGACAGCCAGCACGACGAACCAACTTCATCTTGAGAGGTTCGGAAAACCCCGGCCCCGGCAGACCAGCGTTTGGTTCCTGGACAAACAGCACCAGCGTAGCTCCACGCGCAGCGCGGCTGCTATCACCCAACAGCCACGACATTCCCACGTTCCCCCGGGCCGCCATGCAACCGACACTGTCCGTCTTGTTTGTCCTCAGTCCCTATATCACCCTGATGCCATGCTGGAACCTCCGCTCTTTCGACCTCATTCCCCCCCTCAAGCGACCCAGCGTCTCCGCACGGCGGCACATATCACGCGCTTCTCCACCTCTTCTGGGCGCCTTTCCACAGCTTGGGCGCGAAGGGCAAGAAGAGCTACACAATCAAAGCAACACACGATGCTTTCCATGATGGCTATATCCCCAATGGAGGCGCCGTCAAAACAAGCATGGCCCACTTGGGTGGGGATGTTTTTTCGGTCCCGCCACGGTCCCGCCAAGCCGCTCGTTTTGTCTTTTACGGCCGTAGATACATCCACTTTACAGGCATGCCAGGCAGTACCTTACCGCGTAGACAATTGGTCTCTCTCGGAGTTTGACGATGACCCGCTTTCGACCCAGATGGCACAGACGCAAGAGAAGCTGTGCCGTGCTGGCAGGCAATCGGAAGGATCGTCGGCACGAGAAGTCCAAGTAGTCAAGACGTGATAATCTATGATGGCGAGCCACAAAATCTACCTCAAGCATTCTCAGAACCAGACTCATCAACCATATCCTCCCGACGCGCCTCCAACATCTCGCCGGCCGGTCCTTGCTCCAAGATCTTTCCCTTACCCAGCACGATACAGTAGTCGGCATTGCGCACCGCCTCAAACGATGAGCTATGGTGATGACGGTACTGTCTTTCATCTCCTCATGCATCACCTGCTGTATCTGCATCGCCGTCTCACGATCAATGGACGCAGTCGCTTCATCCAGTATGATGATAGCGCTCCGCCGCAGCACCGCTCTCGCCAATCCTACCAACTGGCGTTGACCTTGGCTGAGGTTGCTGCCGCCGGCCTCTACCTTGGTAGCCAGGTTCCATCCTTGCCGCTCGCAGACCCTGCGCAGCACGAGTGCACAGGCATCGTCCGTATGCTCGTTGACGGGATCGAGGTTCTGCCGCATTGTGCCCGGAAACAGCACCGGGTCTTGCGCGAGGAAAGTCAGTCGTGTCCGGAGAAGCTGCTTGTCCACCTCAGCGAGGTCCACGTTGTCCACCAGAATGCGTCCGCTCTCCGGCAGCACCGTGGCCAGCATTGCCAAGGCGAGCGTGCTCTTGCCGGAGCCCGTCCGCCCGATAATGGCAGTTTTGGAGCCACCCTTGATCGTGAAAG
>NAJQ01000265.1:24619-36461 GCA_005059865.1 Friedmanniomyces simplex
TGAACCTTTTGAGCAGGAGCGTCACGCCCTCAGACGAGTTCTTCACTGGGCGCGTGATTTGATCTGCACAAGCCAAAAAATTAGCCTGTGCACTGTGGAGAAAGAAGAAGAAGAGTAGGTTGGTGGGCAGGAATTGAGAAGTATATATATGTTGTTCGCTGGCCCGTGCGCTGATGCCTCAGTCATTCCAGGTTCTTGCTCGAGCAAGGACGACTGAGGCATCCAGCACATTATGCCACGAATGATGGTTGAGGGTAGCGGGAGCTTCCAAGGGAGGAGACAGTGTCTCCTGATGAGAACGATGACTGCAAGCTATTACACATTGTATTGGCCCGGTTTGGTGAGGACCCAATGGCCGTTCACGTTCCTAATGCCTCAAATACAACAGGTGATGGGGTTGAATTGAAGCTGTTCAACGACCTCAAGCAGCTACAGGATCTTTGGCATCCCTCCAACGCCCTCAACTCACTGGGTGCTGTAGCCCCAACGACCGCGTTCAAGGTCGATACCGGCCGTGTAGTCTCAAAGCGTTCGCTTCCAACACTCCGCCTGGCCCTTCGATTTCAGGCCATGAACATTCATCCATCATATAGCCGTCGGGATGCTTGTGCGTCAGCTCTGCTTCCATGATCCGAGTCGGTCACGACCTGGCCAACCGATCAGATCCGTATATGGAAACTGTGACATCGACTTTGAAGTGACAGCAGCCGAGCAGAGCGAACGAGGCCCCGGTCACGCCGTCTCAAGAAGCCGTACCACGCATAGTTTGTGGCGAGATGCAGCGGGATCCTCAATGCGGCCTCTCAGTGTCAGGACAAAGACGGGTAGATTGACGAATAAGAAACGCTGATACGGACAAGCCAGCACTGGTTGAAAGGGCGTAGCAAGCTCCGAATCGTATCCCAGCCTGTTGAACCCCAGTGCAGGAAGTTAAGCATGGTGTCACGGTTGCGATTGTGAGTGCAGATCAGGTGAACCCGGCAGTGCCGCAGTCGTGGAAGAGCGCGGGAGTCGACGTAGCTCGCGGTATCCAAGATCCTTTCGTCTGCGTCACCGGTGCAGATGAGCGGGCGTTGGTGCTTGGGGCGTCAGCCGAGAAGAATTTCATGACAATCTTCATGACGGCCTGTACCTTCGTGAGGGTGCCCCGAATTGTCTCAGCTATGGCCATTCATCTGCTTGCTGCTCTCGAAATGCAGGAGGTCGATATTGACAATCGTTTCCTTGCCGACCAGCTTTCTGTTGTAGCATACTATCTTCCTGACTTGGTGAAGACACGGGCATCTTGTACCAATCACTCCATACTCCGTGGAAGATCATGTAACCACCAAAGGCGTATCAGCCACGCTACAGTTTGTATCGGACTGCATCCTCCTCGCCGTAGTCGGGTCCCTCTTGGAGTCGTCGAACGGGGAGACGAGGCCCACGAATCTGTATCATCGGATGCTGACGAGGTCGTCACAGCAACCGTTTGTTTCGAGCCGTGACAACGGTTCATTTTTATCGACTCCCTGGCTACTCTTTTGTAATGCTCTACTAGGTCGCGGTGGACCCCAAAGCGTATTGCGGTACCGCCGAAGAGCTTGCGTTCGATGGCGTGAAGCCGAAGGACTGTCAGAAAGTCGACAGCGCTTTTGAGGCTGAAGGAACCGCGTATGAACGTCTCGTTGAGGTGAGATTGTGGAAGTGCGTGTCGTACAACCGGCGGGCTTTGGGGAGGTTCGCTTTGCCGTTGGTGATGACTGTCGGCCGTGAGGAAGATCGTAAGATAGCATTTGGCTGGCCTTGCGGCGCCGCGTTCGCGCGCGCGTTTCTCTCGACTTCGTATATACGACTCATTCAGTGTGGCGGATGGCGTGGAAACTTGGGGATGGTCGAGCTGAAGAGGTGGGCGTTTCTCAGTGAGTGGGCGACATCTCAGAAATCCCTTCTGCGGCTTTTCGCAATAATTGAAGTTGTACGACCTACGTTCTCGCGTCGGCAGAGGTGTACAAGTAGCTGCCAGCTCCTGAATTTCCTCGCGTTGACAATGGATTGATCATCCAACCGTACATCATAAACTCACAATGTTTACCAGCGGCACGCTCAGCCTGCACACTCGACGTCAAGTGGAGGACGGCCAACTGTCGACGCGTCACAGTCGTTTGACCAATACCGCACACAGTTTTGACTGCCTTGAGATCACTTCCCGGCATTCTGCCCAGCTCGCCCACTGCCGTGAAGCAAACGATGTATTTCATTCTCAGGTAGATCCGCGGATACAACTGGCATCATGTGCGCTCGGTCAAACCTCTTACGTTGAGCAACGCCCATCCATCTGGGCCAAAATACCAACACCATTAGAACTCCTACGCGTCAATGGATCGAATAGCTGTTTGGTGTCAAGCATATCGATGCGGATAATAGAACGGAGAGCGTGCGAAGACTCATTGTTTTCAACCGTCCAGTGACCATGCAATATGCAGCGAAGCAGCAGCCAAACGAGAGCTGGACGCACGCTGCAAAAAGACATAACTGACGCGTTTCACCAGTCGAACACGGCCGTCGCGAGGGGAAAGAAAGGGTGCCTTTGTAGAGGCTTATTGGAACCTTGAAAGGCTGATGTTTGCAGTGGTCTTAACGTCTTGTTAGCACAACTCTTTTAACGGCTACCCACTCTGCTCGCCACGCCGGGTCCTAGCATTGAAAAGCATCATGTTGGAGTTGCATTAAGTAAACCCTCAAGATCCGCCGAAGATTCCGCGTCCTTGCTGCTGGCACACTCCCCCATCCCTCAGGTGTAACCTCACGCTGCTATCACCAACACTTTTTCGAGAATTCTACCTGTCCGGATACCTTGCTAGCATGAAGACCAAACGCTTCCTGCACTCCTCAATACCCCCCTGGCACCGATAGATCTACAGACATCAAGAGCTACACGGTAGCATATGACGCGCCGTCGCCGCGGCTTCGCACCATCGTCGTCCTTCGTCGCCCCTGTCTCTCGGACTTGAGAACCAGGCGAGAGCTGCTCGCAGTTGCAGAACATCGGGCAACAACGATTCGTTTCTGTTACAGCTACCTTCCTCACCAACAAACTGCTCAGACGCGACGCGGCGGATCGACTGCACGACGTGTAAGAAGACGGTTCGAGGAAGCAATCGATACGGTATATGGAAGGTGGAGGGTGATTACAGGCGGCAAACGAGCATTGAAGGATAAGACCTCGTCAGGACCAAGATCAGAGGATGGACCACAGTCGTATAAGCCCACTCCCGGCCATCATCCATCTCCTTTGGCGGCCTCCTCTTTCGCGAGTTGATTGCTGCCTCGATTCACAGGCTGCCCGTCTTTCTCGGGCAAAGCAACTCGGACCCACCGGGCTTTGGCTGTCGATACGCGCTGGTATGGAGTCTGCCCTCAGCGGACAGCCAGCACAGCGGAAAGGCCTCGCCTTGAGCGCTTCTGAACACCGGCAGACCGGCGTTTTTATCCCGGACGAACAGCACCAGGGTATCCCCACGCTCAGCGCGGCTGCTACGACCCAACAGCGACGACACTCCCACGTTCCCCCGGGCCGCCATGCACTCAACGCTGTCCGTCTTGTTCCTCCTCAGTCGCCATATCACCCTGATGCCCTGCTGGAAGCAACCGCTCTTTCGACCTCATTCTCCCCCTCAAGCGACCCAGCGTCTCCGCACGGCGCCACATATCACGCGCTTTCACACCACACCTGGATGCCTTCCCACAGCTCGGAAGCGAAGGGCAAGAAGAGCTCCAAAATCAAAGCAACACACGATGCCTGCATGATGGCTATGTCCCCACTGGAGGCGCCGTCAAAACAAGCATGGCCCACTTGGGCGGGGATGTTTTTCCCGGTCCCGCCAAGCCGCTGGGATTGCCTTTAACGGCCGTAAATACATTCACCGCTGTATGCCGAGCATTATCGTATACACCATTGGTCACACCCAGAGTTCGATGATGCACCCGCCCCTCGAAGCAGATGGCACAGACGCAAGAGCTACGCCGTGCTCGCAGGCAATTGGAAGGATCGTCGGCAGAAGGAGTCCAAGCAGTCAAGACGTGATACTCTATGACGGCGAGCTATGAAATCTACCTCAAGCAATCTCAGAACCAGACTCATCAACCATATCCTCCCGACGCGCCTCCAACATCTCGCCGGCCGGTCCTTGCTCCAAGATCTTTCCCTTACCCAGCACGATACAGTAGTCAGCATTGCGCACCGCCTCCAACCGATGACCGATAGTGATGACGGTGCTGTCCTTCATCTCCTCATGCATCACCTGCTGTATCTGCATCGCCGTCTCGCGGTCAATAGACGCCGTTGCCTCATCCAGTATGATAATAGCGCTCCGCCGCAGCACCGCTCTCGCCAATCCTACCAGCTGGCGTTGACCTTGGCTGAGGTTGCTGCCACCGGCCTCTACCTTGGTAGCCAGGTCCCATCCTTGCCGCTCGCAGACCCTGCGCAGCACGAGTGCACAGGCATCGTCCGTATGCTCGTCGACGGGGTCGAGGTTCTCCCGCATTGTGCCCGGAAACAGCACCGGGTCTTGCGCGAGGAAAGTCAGTCGTGTCCGGAGAAGCTGCTTGTCCACCTCCGCGAGATCCACGTTGTCCACCAGAATGCGTCCGCTCTCCGGCAGCACCGTGGCCAGCATTGCCAAGGCGAGCGTGCTCTTGCCGGAGCCCGTCCGCCCGATGACGGCAGTCTTGGAGCCACCCTTGATCGTGAAGGAGATACTGGATAAAGCGTCGTCGAGATGCGGTGCGTACTTGATGGTGACTTTATCAAATACGATATCGCCGGACATCGAAGGCCACCACGCCGGAGGTGTGACCTTGCCCGCAGGCTCCTGATCCAGATGCAGAAGCTCGACAACACGCTCGACGGAAACAAACGCCATCTGGAGTTGACCGTACCTCCGGCAGAGATAGTGCGTCGAGACGACGAACTTGTTCGCCGCGACTAGGACGAAAGCGGTCAAGCCCGGTGAGACGTTGGTGACCAGCGCCAGCACCGTGATGAAGAAGGTTGATACAGCGGAGAGCGCGTCGAAGCGGTACATGAGCCACGCCTGCAAGCTCCAGTAGAAGTGGTCCATCTTCTGGAAGATGTCAACGACATCGATGACTCGGTCCTGGAATCGACTTTGAGCGCAGAACGCTCGTACAGTCGTCAAACCGTTCAGCAGCGCCCCGAAGTTGGACATGAGCGGGGTCAAGGACACCATCTCCAGGCGCCGCAAACTCTGTGATGTCGGCAAAAACTGCATGAAGATGACCACGAACGCCACCGTCAAGGCCGCAGAGAAGACCAGGAAGCTTGGCGTCACCGACCCGATGATGATCACGGAAGAGATCCAGGAGATGCCGAGCCAAGCGACGCCCTGGAACTGTTGGCTGATGTTGCCGTCGATCACGCCAATGTCGCTGGTCATGCGGTTCATCAGGCGACCAACGGGCGTGACGTCGTAGAAGCGGAAGGTAGCATGAGCAACTTTGTACATGATGTCTCTGAACATGCGGCGGGCGGCGATGTAGACGATGACAATCATGACGGCTTGGCTGATGATGAAAGAAAATGAGAGGCTGAGAGCGAGCAGCAAGAAGCCAACAAGCCAGGGCTTAATGTTGACGTCCGGAGGTGGCATGTCGTCGAAGAGGCCGGAGCGTGCAATCCCAGCATCATCCCGGTATATGAGAAGGCCAAGGCTCGATCGCTTGTTGTATGCTTCACCCCAGGCCTTGAGATACCACGTCTCAGCAGTCGAGAAAAGGCGGTAAACCACCAACGCCAGGACGAGGACCGCCCACCATCGCAGATCGCCGGCTTTGACATACTCCCAGTATACTCGAGCTTTGACATCGCCGTGCGCGCGATGCTCGTCCTCGATGAACTTCTCCGGTACCGCCGCCGTGACTTGTTTCTCGGCGGCTTGATTATCCACGCTCTGCTCAGATCTGGTGGAAACGATCCGCTGGAGGTTGTCGTGCTGAGCTGCATCCTGGTCGAGAACCTTTGCTTTCCCGTCGTGCAGTCTAACGACTTGAGCTGCCATGTCAAGTACGAGGTCGGTACGATGAGTCACCAAGACGACGGTGCGACCGTGGAGCAACGGACCAGCAAAGCACTTGCGCGCAATACTCTCCGCGGTCTGTTGGTCGAGAGCTGAGAGCGGGTCATCGAGCAACATTATTCTTGTTCGGCTGTACACCGCCCGAGCCAAGGCAACCCGAGCTCGTTGACCACCGGACAGGCCGATTCCGTTTTCGCCGATGAGCGAGAGATCTCCAGCTTTGAACTCGGCCAGGTCGGGGGTGAGCGCGCATGCATCGAGGACTTCCTTATAGCGGGCCTCGTCGTACGGTATCGAGAAGAGGATGTTCTCGCGTATGCTCATGCTTTGCAACCATGGCGTCTGCGCGCAGTATCCGACAGGTTCGGCTGGCCTGATCAATTGGCCTTCGTGCATATCGAGCTCGCCGAGCAGAGCTTGGAGCAGTGCAGTCTTGCCAGATGCCACCTCACCACACACGACGGTAAGGCCTTCCGGAAATGACAAGTCAACGCTGTCGAGTACTCGCTTACCAACTCCGGGCCAGCTGAATGAGCCTTGGTGTATTGCCATGCTGTCGCCGATGAGAGCTTCCGTATTCATCTCCTGCTTGTCCGGCTCAGCCATGAAATCTTCGATGCGACCCACCGCTACCCATGCGTTAATCATGACGATGATGAGATTTGGCAGGTCGCGAAGAGCCGACGTCATCATTTGAAAGAGCTGCATCGCCGGGAAGGCGACGTCGACTCTCAAAGGCTTGCCAGCAATCACGGTGTAAGCGAAGAAAGCGACCACCGGGGTGAGGTCCAAGCCGAGTGTGTTGACGAACGAGATACAAACATTCCAGATGTTCGTGATGACCTTCAGCTTCAGCTCCTTCTGTCGAGCGTCCAAGATCTGCTCGAGCCATGCGCCCTGCCAGCCGTACCATCGCAAGTGCCTGATAGCTTCGACGAATTGCGTGATGACCTGGAGCTTCACATCCGTGGCGGTTCTCCGTTTCTTCTCGAAATGGACCATGATGCGGGCGAGCACAACGTTGATGATCTGACAGACCACCAGTACCAGCACAGCAACGAGCGAGGACCAGCCGAGGAACTGCACCACCAAGGCAATGGACAAGACGCAGCTCAGCGGTTTGGTGATCAGCTGTTGAAATTCCCAGAAGCGCTGAGATACCTCGTATACATCGTTTCGCATGAGGTTGAGTATCTTGCCCATGGATGCGGGCTCCTTCGCCGGCTTCACAGCCTGTGGCCGCCTCAAGAGCCTGGTGGTACGCTGCAACACCTTTTGCCACATGGCAGGCTTCTTAACGCTTGGAGGATCGAGCTCGGGAGCCATGCCGTTCGGAACTCCTGGCGGTGGACCGTTGAGCGCACCTTCGTCTTCTTCTTGCTGCTGGAATGCGATCTTCCGGCCCAGAGTCTTCTCGTATAACATAGTGATCATCTCGCCTCTGGAGCGCTCGTAGCACCTTCGACCATACCACAGGCTAAAGACGCCCGACTGGCATGCGACTAAGCGCACGCCAAGTGAGATGGCGGCATACGTGACGGCCGCCCGTTTCGGCGCATCTACGTCCTCCATCGAGCTCAGCAGTCGCTGTAAAAGCACTGGCACAGAATAGTTGGCGACCAACTCCAAAAGGCCCAGCAGTGTCAAGATGACGAGATCGATGTAGTTGGCCCGGACAAGACGTTGGATGACCGTGCCCTTCAGCTGGCGGAAGTTCTCGTGCAGTCGCCTGTGCTGGAACTCGTGGGCTAGCTGCCACACATCTTCGTCCTCGATTTGCCGCTTGTTGCCGGTGCGAATGAGCGGCATCATCCACGACACTGTCATGAACTGCCAAAGACTCAAGTCATCTTCCGGGCTGCGGAGAGCCGATGTTGGCTCGGATGACGGTTGGCTGATTTCTTTGTTCGGAAGGTCCGGGTCGCGCAAAGGCATGCGCAACATGATGGCGATGCTACTCAGGGCTAGGACTAATGTGGCTATGCTTACACCACGCTGCATGTCCGAGGACGTACCAACGCTGTCTGCGAACAAGATGGCCTGCGCGATAGTCTGAGCGGCTGTGACGAGCAGTACCGAGTACGGAGCGGTCCGCGGTCGGTAGGCAAGTACAAGACCGGCAACAACAAGCCAAGTCAGGGCGGGAAAGAGCGTGTCGGAAGCCGGCCATGTTGTCGTGGCGGCGATCAACTGGAGAACGAAGGCCACGGATGAGAATGTTCCCAGAGCGGTGGTCAAGAAGGTCCACCTTCGTTTGGGGGACGCCCTCTTGACCGCATTCTTGTCGTTTTCTTCTACAAACGGTCTCGTCCAGGAGGGCCGCCACGGCAGGAGAAGGAATAGGATATGGCTGATGAGTACAAGCAGCGCTATTACTGCGGGTATCCCAGCGACAACGGGTAAAATGCATGGCCGAAACCGGGCTTCCCTGTCATCCCATGCGCTCCGGAAACAGATGTTGGTCGCATTGCGCAGCACCATATGCGAAGAAGGATGACGAAGGGCGGAAAGGGCCTCTCCAGATATGACCTGCTGCATGGTCGGCGATGAATTCGGGTACCGTTACGCTCGCGGTCGCGCTGCTACAGTGTGGAAGTGGCATGTCTCCAGCACATGTTGCCGGTGAATATCTGTCTGCTGGAGCCGGTTTGTCGTTTGCTGCTGGTGCCTGATCATAGTGAGAAGGATCTGGAGGATGCGCGTGGCAAAGGAAAGTGGAGACGGCTGGTCGTGATGCCTGAGGCAGCATGTTCGACTTCTGCTCGGCCCAACAACACCTCTTCCTCCTCCTCCTCCTCTCCTCCTCCTCCTCCTCCTCGTCTCTTTTATATGGACTTTGGTTGCCGAACGAGATGCTGAGCAACGATACCATCACGGCATCTCCCTTATAAGATGCCAGCCATAACGATACTACGAACGCCTTATCTCAACCGCGGCCCGAGTATTCTAGGCTGAGGCTGTGCCCTACCCGCATTCCTGATCATGGTACTTACTTGGCCTGCCCCTTCGCTTGCGAGAAGAATCTATCCGTACCATTCATCCACTTGTTATAGAGGCCATCATGTCCTATCTCGACCCGGAGAAAGGGCACGCAAAGTCGGAGATCAGCGCCAGCATTGGCACCGAGTCGGAGGCTCCCCAGCGGCCAGAGATTCTCACAACCTGCCGAATCACGTCCGAAGTAAGACACGGCTGCATCATCTTCAGGGTGTACCCGAATGTTCACGAGCGACGTACCCCTCCGACCGATAACACCCGGGATTCTTCGAAACCCGTTCTCCACGCGGTTGGTGCGACCATCTACGGCACCCACGCCGGCCCGCCAATTTGGATTCCCGAACTGCACGATACAAGCTCCGCGGCGGCCACGATTCCAGAGGGCCAGCCAATCCGCTGTTTCGTTGCCTCGCCCGCCGGTGCCACGCCCACCAGCTCCGGAACCTGCAGCATGCTGTTCGAAACACAGTATCTGATCAGAACCTTGCCCATGGAGAAGGACGAAATGATAACACTCGCGGGACGCGGTTACCAGACCGGCTCTTTTCACCGAGACTGGAGCCTCCTCGAGCTCTGCGGAAGGCTACCCAGCATCTTCGACTCCCGAGAACGCAGTCTCGGCCTCATTCGCCGGCGGAAAGGTTGGACCTCTGGCAAGTGTGGACACGCCGCGATGAATGGGTATGCACCGTTTGAGCTTGTCGATTTCTCCACCACGACCGAATGGGTGGATACCGCCGAATTGTTTGGCTGGGTGTGGAGGCTGCAACGAGACACGGCTCAGCCAGCTCGGCATGTCTTGACTTGTCATGAGCGCAGGGATGGGCCTCCAATGTGCCGCTTGACCTTCCACATACTGCCTGGGCAATGCGGGCAAGGGGAAAGACACAATGAGGAGCTCTTTTCCACGTTCGAGCTGTACGAAGAATGGCGCATTATAAGCGACGGGATGCACAACCTGGCTGGACTTCATTGGCGGCTCGAGAAGGTGTTGTTCCATGGAGTCATGTTGGCTGAGAAAACACGGAGAAGGCAAAGGCATATCTGACTGCAAAGGCACCATTACACATTATTACTACCTGCCTTATTGCAAACTCCAAGCATACCCCGCCCCCCCAATCCCGCACGCTGCAACTGCATCGTACAAGGCTCCGAAGCACTCACACTCCAATCTCCCAGACTTCAGCCACCCAAACTCTGATCACTCAAACCCCAGCCACCGATACTCATGTGCCTCAAATCGATACGAAGTCCCCTTATCGCCAGTACCTCTTCAAGCCGTGGTCATGAACCGTGCCCGCACGCTTACACATGCATCGCCTGCAGTGATAGAACTGCAGCGTGCGACTGATGAGCGTCTGGCAAAACTCCGGAAAGCCCTTCGGGGGACCAAAGACCCCGTGCCTCGCTCGCGCCAGCGTCATGATCTGATCGATCACGTCGCTGGGGTCCCACGGCCTCTTGCTCTCGCTCAGGTACATGTTGAGAGCCATGCCGTCCTCCACATGCGCCACGAGGTCCTTGTACAGCGCGCTCGTCGCGACGGTCTCGCCACGCCGCTCTATGAGATGGTTCCTCATCATCCAGGTGAAGACGCCACACTCAGTTTTCATCTTGGTGTATTTCAGGTGCAGAGGCGTGGAGGAGGCCAGCTCCTGGTCGTCCATGTTGAAGAGATGCTCGCAAAACATCATCAGGAGGTCGGGGTTGACGAAGATCGGCTCGGGGTTGTTGGAGGCGTGGTACTTGTCCAGATCCGCGATCGACCGCATGCTGTTCTCCCAGTCGTTGTACCGGTCATCGAATTCGTAGCCTGGACCGTTAGTCCCGAACTTGAGCGCCGTGGCGGCTTGCTCGTCGACCAGTATTTGGGCTCTGCAATGAGGACAAGTAGCGTCAGCAAGATCTTCGACCTTCTCATGCGTCCACTGCACCAAACAGCCGAAACACATCATATGGGTACATGTCAGCATCACACACTCCTTGGACGCACCGTATTGCTCCAGGCAGCAGATGCAGGTTGCTTCCGCAGCGTCGAGTGACTCCTCGTCGATCCTCGTCGTCACTTGCCTGAGCGCGTCCTTGCACTTTTGAAGCGGAACCTGCCGAGGCTCTTGCCATCCACGGTGCATATGGAAGTCACGGAGCATGTCGGATTCGTCTGATTGGATATCCCCCTGCACCTTCACATGGCGGACGGCGCGGTCGGATTCCCTCATGATCACGTCAGCCATGTCTACGATGTACTGTGCAAAGAGTGGCATGTCGAGGAACTTCTGGGGACTGCCGGTGTAGATGGCTGTCTTGAATGCGAATACTCCGTCGGCGCCCTTGAACTTGGTCGTGCGCTCGAGCAGGAGAATGTGCTCCCCGCCGGCCTCTTCTGTTTTCCGGACGGTCGTGATCGCCAAAGTTGTCTCGCCGACTGTACGCTGAACGATGCTCATATGATTGACAAGCGTTGCCAGGTCGAATGGTCCCTGGTCTGGCAGATTGTGCATAGCAGCCGTCGTCCGGGCGATCCGGTTCTCATCCGTCTCTGCTTTGGTGAGAGAGAAGAAGCTAGCCTCATCTCCGTCTCGGCTTTGGTGGGCGGCGACGGCTTTGTCTACCACCAGCGGGAGGGTCGGGTCGTACCTGTCTAACCTGCGGTAAACAGATGGAGTGTGGAACCGCCATTCTGCCCCTTCGGCTGTGGCCTCATTCCCCAGGTAATGCTGGAAAACGTCGTAGCGCGGATACTGTATACACGTCGTGTGGTGCGG
>NAJQ01000266.1:0-36424 GCA_005059865.1 Friedmanniomyces simplex
GAGGCGTATCGGTATTTCAAGCTCCCGCACCCGGATGGTCCGGCGGCGCGGTGCGCGAGCCCGATGGCGAAAGGGTACTTGACGTATTTTGAGTCTGGCGTGCTGGGGAGCGAGGGCGGGGAGGTGTATGCCCGGGAGGCATTGGAGATTAATGCGGGGTGCTCGTATTGGATCTCGGCGCGGGATCGGATTAGTTGTCAGATGGTTGTGCAGGCGGCGGAGGTGGGGGCCGCCGGCGGTGCTGATGGTACGGCGGCGAGTAAAGGCGAAACGGGGGGCAAAGAGGAGGACAGCGACCTCGCCTTCATCCTCCCCCAGATCATCCCCATGGGCACCATCACCCGCCGCGCGGTAGAAAACACCTGGCTCACCGCCGCCAACGCGAAATCCAACCGCGTCGGCTCGGAGCTGAAGTCCATGATCACCGCCCCTCCCGGCTACTGCTTCGTGGGCGCCGACGTCGACAGCCAGGAACTCTGGATCGCGAGTTTAGTCGGCGACGCGAGCTTCAAGCTCCACGGCGGCAACGCACTAGGTTTCATGACGCTCGAGGGCACCAAAGCCGCGGGCACGGACCTGCATTCGCGGACCGCGGCGATCCTGGGGATTTCGAGAAATGACGCTAAGGTGTTCAATTACGGCCGGATCTACGGCGCCGGGGTGAAATTCGCGCAGACGTTGCTCCGGCGGTTTAATACGAGTTTGAGCGAGGCGGAGGCGGAGGGCATCGCGAAGGAGCTGTATAAGCAGACGAAAGGGGTCAAAATCCGGGGCCGGAAGGGTCTGAGGGGTGGAGCGGGGTTCTGGTGTGGAGGGACTGAGTCGCTGGTTTTCAATGGGCTGGAGGGGTTCGCGCAGGAGGAGCGGCCGAGGACGCCGGTGTTGGGAGCGGGGATCACGGAGGCGTTGCGGAAGCGATACCTTGGTGGGGGTGGAGGGTCAGGAGGTGGAGGGGGCGCGTATAAGAAGGAAGGTGGGGCGTCGTCGTACCTCACGAGCCGCATCAACTGGGCCATCCAGTCCAGCGGCGTCGACTACCTCCACCTACTCATCGTCAGCATGGAGTACCTCACCCGCCGCTACGGCATCCACGCCCGCCTCGCCCTGACCGTGCACGACGAGATCCGCTATCTGGCGAGGGAGGGGGATAAATACCGCTGCGCGATGGCGCTGCAGGTCGCCAACGTCTGGACGCGCGCGCTGTTCAGTCAGCAGATGGGGATCCAGGATCTGCCGCAGGCGTGTGCGTATTTTAGCGCCGTGGATGTGGATTTTGTTCTGAGGAAGGAGGTGGATATGAGTTGTGTTACTCCGTCGCATCCGGAGGCCATTGCGCCGGGGGAGAGCTTGGGGATTTGGGAGTTGCTTGCTAAGGGGAGGGAGGCGGTTTTGGATCCGGGGGTGAGGGGCGCTGATGTGGATGTGCCCCGGCCGGAGAGGTTCGGGTTTGAGGAGAGGGTGCCTGTTATGGAGGGGTTGGGTGGGGCGGATGGGGAGGAGAGCGGGAGGGCGTGGTTGAGGGCGCAGATTGCGGGTGGGAGGGGGGAGGTGGATAGGATTGTCAGGGAGGCTGGGGCGAAGGGTGCAGGGTCGGTGTCGGTGTCGGGTTCGGGGAGTGGTGGGGCGCGGGGGAAGCAGGTGGAAAAGAAGGAGGGGTCCGAGCCTCAGGCGAAGATCCGACGGCAGCGTGGGAAAGAGGTCGCGAGTAGTGGTCGGGACAGCAGTGAGAAGATGCGCTTCCTGCCAGGCGAGCCGCGGTCTCGGATGGGGTTTGTCGACCCCGCTCCGTTCGACGAGTGGGGGTTGGTGCGATCGATGAATCATCCGCAGAGGGACGTGGGTGGTCCGAAGGCGTGGACGATGGGGCTGGGGCTGGTGGATCATGGGAAGGGTTGGGCGATGCCGGGGAAAGTGGGGATGAGTGCTGGGGTGGGAAGGCATTGATGGGTTGAGGATTGAGGGTGTACTGTTGTGTATTGTATGACCGGGTGATATACATGTATGTATGGGCTATCGTCGGGAAGGCGTTGTTTGTGCAGATACTGGGTACGGGGCGTTGATCTGTACGAGAAATGAGGAGGGAGAGATATAGATGTACTTGGCTATGTAGTCCGTGAATGCTGGCAGAGCGGACGACACGATCAAGGTTCTTCTCTGCATTGCTCTTCCGTTTCGAATAGCTCACTGTCCGTTCAAGATACATGTACCCTTCCCGCATGCCCAGCCTCCATATCGATCGGTCCAGCATGGGCTTAGCCCCCACTCACCCGACGCCACCTTCGACCTTGGTGTGCTGTACTGTACCGCAACGACATCGAAGGTCTCTCCTACCCTCCCGTTCGGACAACACATTGATCATGGTCCTCTCGTATACAGCGGACTGAGATTGATGTTCAAGTACTGAGGTCAATGGATCCCCTCTCCATCACCGCGTCCGTCGTCGGCATCAGCGCGGCCTGCGCCTCCGTGATCACCACGCTGAAGAATGTTCATGACAAGTACAAGCAGGCTGATTTGACTGTGCTGGCGATTTGTTCCGAGTCTAGTACTGTGCAGGCCGCGTTGGCGCAGGTTGAGTAAGTATGACGGATAGTTTCAAGAGACATGGCTCCTGGTACACGAGATATACGCCTCTCGAAACCCCTGCGGTCTCGCCGTAGCATCTCGAGAGTATTGACTATAGCACTGCACGAGCCCGTTGTGATCGAGGGAACCGTGCCTTGGAGGAATGCCTCTTTGGACATTGCGAATCCTAGCTAACCTGTCGACGTAGGTATCTCCTCAAGCAAGATGGCGACGCAGTGGTATCTCGCTTTCAGCAGCAGCCAGTGCTGGCTTCCGCCTTCGACACCTCCATCACGGGATGCCAGATGGTGTACTCCTGCCTGGATGCCGAGCTGCGAGAGCTAGCCACCGCTTTGCAGCAGGATGGAGGACTGGACCGGAAGCGGAGGTTCAAGACGGCGTGGAAGCAGGATACTATGCTAGGCTTTCAGCAGCAGATTCGAGGGCAGGTGTTGGCGTTGAATACGCTGTTGCAGGGACTGCAGATGTGAGTGCATCTTCTTCCTCAATCCTGCAGAAGCGCCTCTTACCTCGTCATGTGCCTGGGATGTTGTTCAAGAGATGGCCTAGACGGCCTCTTGGACTTAGACGAACGCCTGAGGCGCGATGTTCTAGGCATCTTTTACCTTACGTCGGGTTGTTGGCTGACGCTGGATTGAAAGGGAGTCCCTGGGCGAGATGCGCCGGCTACTACAAAGTCAACAAGCGCAGCTCGATCAAATCAACGACAACACGGCCAGTCTGCGGAAGCAATATCCGCAGAGCACCGTACCCGACTCCATCTTCGACAACAGTAGATCGGCCGACAGCATCTTTGGCGCGGCGGATTCTGTGCTGGGTGCCGAAGACTTTGCCTTTGACGATGCCATCGTCAACTCGAAGGCATACAGACGGGCGATGGCTTTGGCACAAGCTCAGTTCGACAATGCTCATCGGCGCGATGAGCCCACTGCTCCAGTCGCTGATACCGCTGATTCCATATCGTCCACTGGTCAGGTAGTTGACGATGACCCCGAAATGTAAGCCGTGATGCGGATGGAAGTGACCCTCAATCAACGTATCCCGCAAGGCACATTCTGTGGATACGCATCCTGAGCAATGTTCCTTGCTTGGTGAATTACCCGAGCACTAGCTGACCCTGTCACCTATCATTATAGGACGACTTCTATTGCTCCGGAACCCGCTGGACTTGCGTGGCAAGCACCGAGCAAATACCGCAAATTCATCACCAGCACAACGCCACTGGATGAGAGTCTGCCTCGACTCTCGGAAGACTGGGCTTCCGCCTTCGAGCTGAAGAGAGCAGATATCGATGGTCGAGGTCGGAAGGAGCTTGAGTGCCAAAACATATTGTGGGAAATCTTGCAGACCGAACACCTGTTCATCACCAACCTCGCAATCATCGGACGATTGTACGTAGATCCGATCCTGAACTCATGGCCGCAGCTCGTCAGCAAGCCCTCCGTCTTTGCGGACCGAGTCTTCGCTCATCTAGCCGAGCTCCGCGAAGCACACGAGCGGCACCTCTACCTGCCCATGCTAGCGAACTGGGAACGCAACGGAGCCTGGGCAACGTTCGATCCGGAACCCTTCCTGGATCTGATCAAGGCCGCGGAAGGCACGTATGTCCTGTTCTCCAGAAACTACGAATACGCGCAGGTTTCGATACGAGACGAGATAGAACGCAATCACAATTTCCGGGCCTTCATCGACAGCAGGCGTCAGCATCCGTGGAGTCAGAAACTGGGGTGGGACAACTACCTCAAAGCCCCAATTACCAGACTGCAGAGACTCAGGCTGCTGCTCGCCGTGCTGGGCAAGACCACACTGCATAATGACACGAAAGTGGCCACTGTACGAGCGGACTCCAAGCTCATCCTCCTTGTGACCATGTGCGAAGATGGTGTTCAAGAAGGACAGCGACGCTTCCAGATCAACGCACTGATGGACGTGCTCTCCGCAGCGGAGGCTGCAAGAATCAACCTCGCCAGCCCCGAGCGTAGATACATAAGGACCGGCGCCTATCCGGCGCAGATCCCTGGGCTGACTGAGAGCAAGACGTGGAAAGAGTGCATCGTGACTCTGCTCGACAATGGCCTGGTCATCACGATTAGCGCGAGCGTCGTAGATTCAATGGATCGGAAGTACGAGGTCGTAGTATGTCCAGCTCCTCCGCACCATGGCGAGTTCATCTTTTGACGGTGCCTGCTAACCGATCATTAGATATGCGAACCATTGGATCGCATCCACACTTCATTCATAGAGTCCTCCTTCAAATTCCGCCTCTTCGCCGGCAGTCGCAGTACTAGCCTCTCATCGGCCAAGACCCTGTATCCTCTGAGGATCGAAGCAATTGTGCAGATAGGCTGCAAATTGTGGAAAGTCGTCATTGGCTTTGCTTCAGAGCAGGAGAGAAACGAGTGGCACCACCACATTGTGCGTTTGCAAAAGCAGATCAAGACTTGATGACTGTTATCTTATTCCAAAGATATTTCTGGAGGCTGGCTGTTCGCTGCATGAGAACACATTCTGATTATTCGAAGGGGAAAGCCGGTATGACAACGCTTTACTCGTAGTGCAGCGTCGGATGCTTACTTGGCGTCATTCACCTCGTTTATGGACCGGGCATCTGTTCCGTGGATCCTCTCAATCTCGCCACGAGTAGACTCCGACAGCTACTTTACCACAAGTGCGGTTGTCACCGTACAAGACGGCGTTTTATTGCAGCTTTTCGGCAGAGTGATGGCTGTCACAGAGGCAGGCCTGCAAAGTGAACATTCGTAGTGATTTAGAAGCCGTCCGGGAGCTGGGCTATTGGGAGGGTGGTCAGAACGTTTCGTGTGGTTCCGGATGTGTTGCTTTCGCGAGCACGGCACGTTCCCGAGCATTCGCTACTCGGCGGCTCAAGAGGTTCACCGCTCGTACAGTACGGACTTCGACCCGGGCCCCGGACTCCCAGGTCTTGTGGGATGTCTGCTGGTATACGGACATCTGCTCTGGTGTCGCCGGTATGCTCGTTTTTGAGTAGCATAGACGCCTTGGGATAGCATCATACGACAGTTCACATAGCCGGTACGAGAAGCTGGGGATCAGTCGTGGTGGATTGTTTCCTAACTGAAGGCATCGCCGCGGCCCCTGCGTGGCTGGCAGCGAGTTCAAACGTCCTTTTTCTCGTTCAAGCTCCGCATCACTTTCCTCCGCTGCCCCATCATATGCGTGAACAGAATGTAAGCACCTACACCCATCAGCAACCGTCACGCCCCATCTTGTCAAAGACACCGGAAACTTACCCGGGACATATATAAACAGCACAGCCCTACAAAACCACTCCCACGGTATCCCCCACCTCGCCACCCCCGGCGCCTGACTAATCCACACAAGCCAGCACTCGCTGCTGATGCCCAGCGGGTACAGCACAAAGAACGCATTGTACCGCACCCAGGTCAGCCAGGAGGGTACTCTGCCGTAAGCCAAGTTGACAGCAAAATAGGAGTACCGCACCACTTCCGTGACGGACCAGGCAAAGAGCATAGAAGTGTAGGCCCGCGACTGCGAGACCGTGGTCGGGAAGAAGAACGCCACGAGCCAGACGAGCAGGAAGCGCGAGGCGACTTGCATTGCTGTTGTTGGGAGGGGCGCACGTACTAGGCCTGGGAGCAGAAAGCACAAATGTCAATCAGCACAGCCCTCGGGTAGTGAAATCTGACGAAGTTGAAGGGAATAACGTACCTAGAGCGGCATGCACCACCTCCAACGCCGCAAGCGTCTGCGTCCATTTCGTGAACTCCCCGACGCCGACGTGCACATTGCGGTAGCCGTGCAGCCCCCCGATGAGGAGGACTCGGCCCAGGATGACGGACCAGAGGAGGGCGGAGACGAAGTTGTAGAGGATGAGGTAGAGGGTGCGGTAGGTGGGCGGGACGACTTTGATGGGTTGTTGTTCGTCTTGCTGCTCGGGCGGTGGTGGTAGCTGGGAGTCGTTTGGACGGTCCATGGCGACGAGTTGGAGGAAATATCGTTTATTGGTGATATACGTGTTGTTGGGTTGAGGATCTTGAAGGTGGCGGAAACCGGGACGGGAAGGCACGGGCACGGCCAGGGCCGACGTGCCTGTCGATCACCCGAGTGCTATGACATCAGGTCCAGTGATGCATTGAAGTCCTACAGACTGGAGGGGAGTAAACACGTACACAGCGGATTTTGGGATGAGCACGAGTGGAGCTCAACAAAGACAACGGTTAGACAGCTATCATCGCCAAACCCACCCGCTCCACCCCAGCACCACAGCCAATCCAACACCTTGCTGAAGTGCGAAGAAATACATCATGAACCAATGCTTGTAGCTGCCACACGCCTTGGTGACCCGTCCTCTCCCATGGCGGAAGCGTAGAACTCCACTCCTGGCATTCCATCGCGGTGAGCACTCGCCAGCTGACCCACCGAACCATCTTCTTCCTGTGCCGCCATTGACTGCTCCGCACCACCCCCACCCATCCCACGCATCAGCTCCCAAAGTAAACCCTCACCATCTGACTCGCCTTGACATTCTTCCCGCACCCTTCAATAACACACTTCGAGAACGGCGGCGCCAAACTCACATCCGCCTCCGTCACCCTCTCCTTCCCCTTCCCCCGCTTCTTACTCGCCGTCTTCGATCGATGTCTCGCGCACATGCCGCAGTAAGCGTGCCCGCACCCTTTGACGACCCACACCTCCTGCTTCATCTCATCCTCGCTGACGGCCAGCTCATCGCCGCAGTTCGGGCACACGACCACCTCATCTTCGCCCGGGTTGCGTGTGAAACCCTCGCCTGGTGAAGCCGGCGGTTCGTATTTAGGCGAGAGCGGACGGTTGCCACCGGCCAGGCCCATGTCGAACGCTGGGGCATCGTACATCATCGCGCCCGGCATGCCTCTGAAATCGCCTGTTTGGGCCATATAGGCCACATTTAGGGGCGCGGTGAGACTCGCCGCCTGCCCGAGATGGTACCCGTGACCATGCGGGCGACGCTCGGGCTGTGGGGAGACCGAGGGCAAGAAGTCCCGGTCCAGCTCACTTTGATCGTCGTAGCCCGCCAGACCCAGTCGCTGCGCGAGTCTCCCGCCATGTTGGAGCATACCTGCTATTCCTCCCAAGCCGAAACCGTGGTGTACGGCATTACCTCGCGTGCCCACACCAGCGGCCATACCCGGTCTCGCTGCATTGATCCCGCTACCTTCTCTTTGCCTAGCGCTCACCAACACTACATCATCGTCTTGCGTCAGGTCAACGAACGGAGCATTCCTGTTGACAGGGAAAGGTGTGATGCTCCGTTGCACCGGCGCCGGGGAAACCTGTCGTGAAAGCGTGCGCTCGGACACTATCTCCAGCTCGCCATCCATGTCGACACCCAAAAGTGGGGTCGTACGCCCAAACCTCGCCGGTCTCCGAAGCTGTGAAAACTGCGGCCGAGCTCGTCTTGTAGCTGCTCGGTACGGCTGATGATCTCTATTCGCCCACCGCCTCACATTCTCATTATGCTCGTCTTCCGTGTCCCCGTCCAGGTCACTCGGAACGTCCACGATGTCCCTACCACCGAACCTCGGCAACCGCGATGCTCGTGAAGAGCTTGTTGCCGGCTGCACCGCCGAGCCTGCACCCCTCTCATGCGAGTTCGTGTTGTGCGTGTAATCCTCCCCCGTAAGATCGATCACAGGCGCAGCCGCCGCCGAGGTCACATTACCCATCACCGGTCTCCTGTAATCTAGCCCATCACCAGCAAAGCGGGCAGGTGAGGCTCGCATGGGTGGTAGAGCGAGGCGTGGGCGGCGAGCGGCGTGCTCGTTGTCGTAGTGATCATCGTGAGGAAGGAAGAGGGAGGAGGACGAGGCGTCCGAGTCCCGGTGGCTTCCGGACATTTGGGCGTAGGATCGCTGGGGTCAAGATTAGTAAACCGGATAGAGAGAGAGAGAGAGAGAGAGAGAGATAGTGGTTGGAAGTACAGAAGCCGCGGCACAGGAAAGCTTCGTACCGAGAGGTGCTGGAATTAACTCACCTTTGTACTTCTCATGAACGGGTAGCGCCCTCCGGCGGCGTCCATGCTAGCCCGTGCAAATCGGTACGGCAATGATGTTGAAGTCCTTGTGGTGGTAGTGGTGTGCGAATGTCGCTCGGTGTCCACTCGAGTGTTGTTCTTGCCGGTCCGAGTAAGTGGCGTGAGTTGCAAAGGTGGAGGAGCAAGATGCAAGTGTGGTGCTTCGAAAGTGGAGGTTGAGACAAGCGAGACAATTCCGCCCACTGACGTCTCCTCTTGAAGCCGATGTAATACCGCGCCTCGTCCCAGTCCTCCCTCACGATGCAGATACTATATGTATGCTGGAAGGCAGGCATGTGCTGATGTTGCAGAAGGAGAAAGCAGTACGTAAAGCCCAAAGCGAGAAGGCACAAGCGAAGTGGCAAAGCATGCTTTCTTATCTCCGATATACTACAGCAACCTTCAGCAGCCAACGCCCCTGCAGTCCACGCTCTGCGCTGCAGCCTGACCAGTCTCGCTATACTACACAGTCAATCGTCCTTGCCATGACCCTGTGGTCTCGCGGCACCATGTCCGGACCAGCCTAACCGTCACTCTCACTCACGCGCCGAAGACACTGACAGCGCCTTCCCCAGTCAACGCCACCAAACTCTTTGCGTTTGCACCCCACTTTACATCCACCGCACCGATCGCCTTCCTCAACGGCTCACTCCACGCCTTCGTGCTCTTCGAGTACTGGCTCACCACCACACCACCGGGCCCACAAGCCGCCAAGAACTGGCCCGTGTAATCCCACGAGACACCCGTGACCGCCGTGCCGACGTCGAGAGTCTTGAGCACGTTGAGCTTACGCAGATCGTAGATGGTGACCGCTGACTGGCCTTGCGTGGAGGAGGCGAGCCAGGTGCCGTTCTCGGAGAATGAGAGTCCGCTGACGGGGGCTGCGGCAGAAGCGGCGAAGGTGTGCGCGAGTTGAGAGGTCTTGATGTCGTAGAGGAGAGTCGAGCCGTCTGACGTGCCGGCTGCCAGGAGGTGGCCGTCGGGGTGGAAGGCGATGGTGGTGAGTTCTACGTGAGTGTTAGCAGGTCACAACGCGATATTGTTAAAGTTGGCTTACCGTAATCGGAAAAGACTTGCGTCAACACCTTGGTCTGCTGCAAGTCGTACAGTACGTAGCTCTTGTCGATGCCAGCCGAAGCCAGCAGGTCGTTGCTCGGGTGGACGGCTACGGCAGTAGCTGGGCCTGCGTGTTGTTGGAACTTGGCCTGCACAGTTCCCTCTTGCGTTACCACGACCGCACCGCTCGACGTCGCGACCACGGGCTTATCCTTCGCCCAAGCGCCATGCAGCACTGCACCCGCGC
Organism: Friedmanniomyces simplex; assembly: GCA_005059865.1. Taxonomy (NCBI): domain Eukaryota; kingdom Fungi; phylum Ascomycota; class Dothideomycetes; order Mycosphaerellales; family Teratosphaeriaceae; genus Friedmanniomyces; species Friedmanniomyces simplex. The sequence goes on from NAJQ01000266.1 coordinate 9,942, forward strand.
CCAGATTGCTTCGCGTGGTGAAAGCTGCCTGCTTTAAGTCGTAGATGCCGACTGCGCCATCCGAGTCGCCGCAAAGGAAGAAGTCGCCCGTCTCGTCCACAGCCAGCGATTTGGCGCCCGTGAACTGCGTGTCTGCCGTAGCCTTAATGTCGTACGACGCGATCGCGTCACCGGTCGCCCAATCTTCCGGCACCGGCCGCTTGCGCCGTGTGGCCATCAGCTTCTGCTGCGTGTCCTCCACCTTCGCTACGATCTCATCCGGCAACTCCTGACCATCCACTTGCATCGCATCCCCGTTGGTGTGGGAGGCACCGTTGGGTGCCGCGGTCACCGAGACCCTCGACAGCGCGTCTCGCGCCTCATCGCGCTCCTTCTGCAAGCGCGCAATCACCCTCTGCGCCGAGTCATTGTAGTAAAGCGCCGTGGACAGTTCCTGCCTCGTCTCCGCCAATTGCTGCTTCAGCTGGAAAGTCTCCAGAACCAACGCATCCCACTCATTCTGAAAAGACGACAGCAGCGCAGGGATCGAAGTGAGAGTCGGAGGTCGAGGCTTGACGAGGCGCGATTGCTTGAGGTCGATCAGGTCGTCCACGGATAATTCCTCGCCATTGACCGGATCCGTGCCGTTCTCAGAGATGTAAGCTTCTATGAGTCGACGCTCGAAGACGTTGCCTACACCTACCGTAAGTGGTTGTTCCGTTGCGCGCGAATCTCGAGGGGTGACTGACCGGACTTGCGCGAGGCGACGGGCTGCTCGGGCGCTTCGCCGGAGACTGGGGACTATGTTAGCTGTTGACGAGGGAAGGGGCACAGGCAGTGTGTCTTACTTGCGCACAGTACCATCGTTGCTCGGTACCTTATGCTCTCGATCGCATGCTAATATCGATGGACTGCTGTTTCGAAAAAGTGACCGGAGCTTGCACGGCTCGTGCCGCTAGCGCGAGACTCCCACCTCCACTCTCGTTGTGTTTCTTCAGATCACAACTATCCTATTCAATTAGACGTACCTTATACATTTTGGAATATACTGTACGAACTCCTGGCCAGGGCGCGACGGCGAATCCACAACCCAGTACCTGAAACACAGCGGCATACATGTGATTTGACCCGCGGTAAATGGCAGCACCGCCCACCCGAGCACCCCCAAGACACCGCGCCCTCGGCACTGCATCGGCGAGATCCGGACGCCAGTCAATGCGACGTAACTGCCCCACCACATCACGGGCGCGGGGTCTCTCTACAGTTTGTGTTTCTCTCAACATTTCCTATATTCTTCTTCGATATCTCCCCTACCACACTCACACAACTGTACCAATCCGCTCCATCCTCAACCCAGCCAACAGCAAGAAAGCGAACGAATTCATCATGGCCTCAAAGGTCCGTCAAAGCCCACTAGGCCGGTATCAGAGGTCGTAGCAGCATCTGCTGTCGACGCGAAGCGATGAAGGCATAGCACTCGGTTGCCAGCAGTGTCACATCCTGGAAATATCACCGGGCGATGCGGCAGCTTCATCATGCGGTCATGATGCTTCGCAACGACCTTTGAGACCGGCCTTCTCACGGAGTCAGCACGTATACTAATCGCTATACTAGGTTCTGTCTGTCAAGTCTGGCGTGATCTACGGAGACGATGTAAGTTTGGAGTGCTCTACAGCCCGTGATGGGCTCCGTGCTGACGAACTGCACTCAGGTCAAAGCACATTTCAAACATGCCCAGGAGAACACCTACGTAGGTCGCCGAAGAACGCGTCCACCATCAAGCCAACCACTGACTCCCAGCAGGCCATCCCCGCCGTCAACGTCACATCCTCCTCCACCGTAGTAGCCACACTCGAGGCAGCCAAGAAGGCCAAATCTCCGATCATCCTGCAGGTCTCGCAAGGCGGCGCGGCTTACTTCGCCGGCAAGGGCCTCGACAACAAGAACCAAGAGGCTTCGATCGCCGGTGGTGTTGCCGCAGCACACTACATCCGCTCCGTTGCGCCAGCATACGGCATTCCCGTCGTCCTTCACACCGATCACTGTGCGAAGAAGCTGCTCCCATGGCTCGACGGCATGTTGGATGCCGATGAGGCATGGCACAAGCAGCACGGCGAGCCACTGTTCTCCAGCCACATGATCGATCTGTCGGAAGAGGAGGTCAAGGAGAACATCGAGACAACCGCCAAGTACCTCAAGCGTGCTGCGCCAATGAAGCAGTGGCTCGAGATGGAGATCGGCATCACTGGCGGTGAGGAGGATGGCGTGAACAACGAAGACGTCGACAACAACAGCCTCTACACCCAGCCCGAGGACATCTACGAGATCTACAAGACCCTCAGCCCCATCAGCCCATACTTCTCCATCGCGGCCGGCTTCGGCAACGTGCACGGCGTGTACAAGCCCGGCAACGTCAAGCTGCACCCGGAGCTCCTCAGCAAGCACCAGAACTATGTGCGCGAGAAGGAGGGTATCAAGGAGGAGAAGCCGGTCTTCCTCGTCTTCCACGGAGGCTCCGGCTCGAGCAAGAAGGAGTACCAGGACGCCATCTCGTACGGTGTCGTCAAGGTCAACCTCGATACTGATTTGCAGTATGCGTACACTGAGGGTATCCGCGATTACATGATCAACAAGAAGGATTATGTCAGCACCCAGGTCGGCAACCCGGATGGACAGGACAAGCCGAACAAGAAGTATGTACTCACCTTCAACTACACTGCTCAGACGAGACGCGCTGATTGTGTATAGGTACTACGACCCCAGAGTGTGGGTGCGTGAGGGCGAGAAGACGATGACGAAGCGTGTCGAGGAGGCCCTGAAGGACTTCAACACCGCCGGCCAGTTGTAGAAGGTAGTGTGACGGATTGGCTATCGCGGCAGCAGACCGAGCAATTGTAAGCACCGACTGGTGCAGACAGTATATACCGAAGTCTGCAGCTGCTCCAGGCTCAAAAGCCCCGGGGGTCTTTAGTTTCGCCCGGATATACTATCCCCATGAATTCAACCCCCAAACTGGCAGTACCTCTACCCCTTGCTCGATATTCTCCAGAGCGAAGAGGTGACATTGTGTTTAGGATTGTCGACCATGCCGCCGACGATCATGATTGCCTCCCGAGTCCTAGGTCCCTTTCCAAGTTCAGTCGCCCGTCGTAAGACAGCGGCTCGTGCGCACGGCGGCAAAAACCGCCACTTTGGCCTTGCTCCAAGGCTCATCTGGACGCCTCCACCAACTACCACGCGAACCGTCCATACATCAGGGCGTGTCTCACGATGGATGGATAGGTCTCAGTGGGAAGGCCCATGGGATCACAAGCGTTGCACTCACCATCCCCTTGACAAGATCAAGAAGGTTTGCCAGCGCTTGGGGGAGAGGCTGTGTTCGATGAAACGCTTCTCCCTCATCTCTGCACCCAATCCTACAGAGACTCGTACAGCTGCTCCATGGCCTCAAACAGCGTGCGCTGTTATCCCACTCATACACTTCACCATTCTTTCACCCCCTTCCTCTCGCCCACATAATACCTACTGTAGGTGCGCCGTCAGTGAGACCCATGCGCGGCCGGATCGTATAGGTGGGAAGGCGCTACGCAGTTTTATTGTATGATTTCGTCCAGCCGACTACGACGGTACATCGACTCATTGCTGTGGACGTGAAGAAGGCCGTTGACAGTTTTTGAGGCGTTGATAACAAGTGCGATCCAATCGGGCTTCTTTTCATAGATCTGCATGGTCTTTGGGAGTACCTTGCCATTCCCGTATCCTTTCACCTTTCCAGAGTAAAAGGAATAGCGGCAATAGCAGCGCCAAGTTGATAGCTGCCAGGACGCTGAAGGCAGTATCGAAGCCAGCGCTCAGCCCGAAGGGTAACGCATAAAAGCCTACGTTGAACGCAAAGACTGCGAATTCGTCAGCCCCTGCTATCCAATACAATGCGGTTGAATGCTTACCAGACTTGAACAGGTTTATAACAGCACCTATTTCCCCGCTCTGGGGTTTATACGAGTCTGTAGCGTATGTATAGACCATGGTGGTACCGACCTGCGTGCCCAGCCCGGAGATGGCCATACAGACTGAGGCGTCGATCCAGTGTCTGCGGGTCTGGATGCAGTAGCCATACGTCGCTGTGCCGACTGCAAGGAGTGTCGTGAGCGGTATGAGGTACAAGCGTACTTCAGGCTTTCGATAACCTTCATGCCGTCGGGCATAAGCATTCAGGATGGCGTCCGAGACCCAGCCGGCTGTTGCCTCGCCGATGATGCACCCGATGCTGAGCGGTACGCCCATGTACAGGCCGGTCTGCGGGAGATCGAAGTGGAACACAGAGGCGGCTAATTGGGAGCCTGTGACTGCGAAGAGCGCGGAGCCATATGTATTGGCGGTCATGTACCAGATGCTCGGCAGCAAGACGGCGGCATATCGGGCCATGCGGAGGGAGCCCAGGAAGTCACGGGCGTGTACTTTGCGGTCTAGCACCCTGCCATGGAACAGTAGCATTTGGACGTAGCTCTTCTGCTCGAGCATGCTGTGGTCCTTGCGCGAGAAGAGCGTCTCCGGTAGCGTGAATAGTAGCACAATCCACATGGCAGCTTGGATGATACCGGGGATCCAGAAGCACCAGCGCCATCCGAGTTGCTCGGCGATGTAGCCGCCTGCTATCGGAGCAATGTGCGGGCCGTTCGTCACTGCCAGCGTGTAGAAGCCCATGTACAGCCCGCGCTCACCCTGGGGGAACAAATCGCAGATGGTGGCCGCGCCTATGCCCAGAGGGACACTGCCGCCGATGCCGTTGAAGACTCTGCCGGTGATGACGCCCCCATATGTCGGCGCGGCGGCGGAGACGAAAGCGCCCGCCACTGCTATGACGATGAAGATGATATAGCAGATCCTCCGACCGTAGACGTTGGCAAAGGGGACGATGAACATGGATAGCACGCCGCCGAAGAGGATGAAGACCGTGGTGGAATAAGAGGCTTGCTCTACCGTCACGTCGAGGTCCTTGGCCATTTCTCGGAACGCTGGGTTGATGAGCGCGGAGCCCAGCTGGGCCATGAAGGCCAGGCCGGAGATCAGGACCGCGATGTAGACCTTGAACCATCGGTTGTAGTTCAGAGGGTCATCGGGATGGTCCGATGGTTGAGGCACGAGGGGGAGGCCTTGGTTGTCGAGCTTGAGGTTGGATCTTGCGCTGGCTTCAAGTCGTGCGATATCGTTTTCGCTAGAAGCGATATTGTCATTTTTGGCCTTCTCGGGGCCAAGTGCTGTTGTCATCGCAGGGTGACGAGGCACAAGGGACGAGGCAGAGGAGAACGATACGAGTCTTGCTAGAGCTGCTGCGCCTCTACACTCTCTGTGTTATGCTTTTGAGCACTTTATTGCCGTGTGTATGAACCGCATGATACCTTCAACCCTTAGCGACTGGTTGATTTTGGAGCGGGGTTTGGTCGGAGGATGATGAGGATCTGCAAGGCGCATCAGGAGAAGTACCGTAGGGCTGCATGTACATCTTACAGTACGTCTCTGGGCAGCCTCCCAGTAAATGTAAATCAATAACAGTACAACGATGCCGCACATTGAGGGGCACACTGTGACATGGTTGTGGACGAGGCGGCTTGACAGTGCATGCGGCGTACCCAGTCGTCGCTGTTTAGCGCGGAATTCTGGTTCTTGACACCGACAAGCAACCGCATACATGCCAACGACGCATAGGACAGTATAGACCTACGCGAGCGGAATTGTCACGACGGGACTTCTCCCAGGAGGGAGTTTTGGTCATTGGTGCCCGAACCAGAGGTTGTCACTCAGCACCCTGGAGCATGCCAGAGTCCTTACAGTCCCGGCGAAGAGGGCCGACGACGACGACGATATGACCGTCTCGAACACTGCTAAGGTACGGACAGGATGTCAGCAGCTGCAGCTTGCTGCGTTGTGACGAATCCGTCTACCTCGAGCTGGTAGCTGTCACTGCTGACAGACAGGTCGAGACACCTCGATTCCAAACCAGCTTACCCACCCTCACATATTTCTACCATATATCCTACTCATTCTGTCTGCAAAAGTCGTCCACGTTGCGATACCTCTTTCGTGCATCCGTCTCTCCTTTCCAGATCCTCCCCAAAACCTCAGGGCTCAACTCCACCAACCAAGATGCACGCCACGGCCTCCGTCGACGGCACCGTCATCGCCGAAACGGATCACTACGAGTTTGTGGAGGGCAACGTCTACTTCCCGCCAGACAGCATCAAGGACTTCTCCAGCACACTCACGCCAACGTCTCACACCACTGCCTGCCCGTGGAAAGGCGAAGGCCATTACTACGATATCCACGTCGGTGGCAAGACGTTGAGCAATGCGGCGTGGTATTACCCGCAGCCATTCGAGAAGGCAACGAACATCAAAGACCATGTGGCTTTCTGTAGGTTCTCCTTTCCTCACGGATGATGTTTTCGGCCGGCTTAAAGGCACGGGTGGTGAATAGGTAAACTGATATGCAGTGCAGACAAGACGAAGGTCCATATCGACAAGGAGTAGGTGCGCTATACGCCACCACATCGCCGGCGTCATTCGCCCAGACTGACGGCGTGCATCACCCCGTAGTGACGGGAGCGCCGGTGGTGGAAAGCGAAGTCACTCATTGCTCGACAAGGTGAAGCATGCGTTCAGATAGTGGCCGTAGGTAATGATTGACCGTCATACCAGATCTGCTCGTGCCGGGAAGATTGCGGTGAGCTGCACAAGGGCAGCGGTTTACGAAGTGTGCTCTGTGACGGCAAAGAAGATAGTAGCGTACTCTGAAGCGATCCAGGAGGCAAATCGAACCTCACTTCGTGAAGACCTCGACGCTTAGCTCTACTTTCCTCCATGACTTCCACTCACGTGCTTTGTGGTTATCCACCGTCACTCTCCTCGCCACGACTCCGGTCGGCCACATCCACGACGCCAGCCTTTGCATCGGCGGATATCGTCAGCTCCAATCAGCTTACATCTCGAGGACTCGCACTCTTTTCAAGCTCTCGTGCGCCCGGACACTCCACAATGGTTCGAATCGCAGCCATTCACAGTCTCCTACCGATGACATGCTGACCCCCAAACCAGAACCGACCCCAAGCACAGCACCAGCACCCGCACCCCAATCCCCAACCTCGCCAACACCGAGAGCCTCCCCCGCCGTCCCGCGACAAGCACTTCGCGGCCGCTCTCAAGGCAATGGCAGAGGCCTGGCACAGCCTCGTCAAAGCCAGCGAGAAGGGCAAAGCGGAGACGGTGAAGCTGTGTGCGATCGGAGTCTTCGGGGTCACTGCGTTCGAGCTTGCTATGGAGGATGTGGTGGATGGTGATGAGCGGAAGGCCAAGGGTGATGCCGCCGCGGTGCGTGGATAGAGATTGCGAGGCTCGATGCGCGAGGAGAGCTGGACGTGCAATCGTAGCGAGCGTAGTAGCTGGACGCTGAAATCTCTGCGAGACAGGTTCTCGGTTGCTTGGAAATGTTAAGTGGCTTTCGGTGAAAGGCCGTTGCACTCGCAGGCCAGTCTTTGGATAAGCTAGTAAACAAATGAAAAGCGGTCGCCGACCACCTTCGCCGCTGTTTGCGAGTCTCGCAACCCGTACTAGGACATTGCAGCTTGTTTTGTGAATTACAGGACGAGGAATTAGAGAGCGCACAGTGTTGCTAGCCATGGGCGCGCAGTGGCACAATGTAGTATTGTACACATGAAGCGAATGCTCGCGGATCGCCGGATCGCCTTAGGCCGACGCGGTCACCGTCACCCTAACCGTGTGCGCGCTGCATGCACACCCGGACGTCTACTGAGGTACAGCGGTGGTGGCTGGCTTGGTACTGATCGAGCTCGGGCTTGTTTTCAAGTGGGCCGAGGACCGAGGACACCGTTCGTGTAAGTGCGGACGGAGCTGGCGAGGTGGCGGCCTTCGAGACCGACGCAACCTTCGAGACCGACGCAACCTTCGAGACCGACGCCGCTTTCGAGGTCGAAGCAGGAGCGGTGGCTGACACGAAGATGTCGTTTTGCGCACCTGGCTTGAAACCGGCGAAGGTATTGTAGGCCGGCGTCTCGCTGTTGGGTATCGGGACGTTGTTGCCTTCGAGCTCTGCATATGACTGTTAGCACTGAGCACGACTGCAGTAGTCTAAGAAAGCTTACGGCTGAAAACAATCATCTGCTTAGCTCCTGTCTTGCATCTGCTCGCATTATTAGCGCACTAGACCGGTGGCTGTGCCTTCGCGGTCGTCTTGGTGCCTGTGGCGCCCGTTGTCTTGCACTTGAAGCCTTGCGTGTACATAGACAAGAAGAGTCAGACGGAAAGTCAGATTCGAAGTCTCGATCTGCTTACATATTAGGCTGACCGCAGCCCTTTGGCACACACAGGTGGGCGCAGGCACAGTCTTCCGCAGGACAAGCGAGCATGCCCGTAGGCACCTGGTACGTTGCCAGTCGATTCCAGGGTGTGCTGCGTGGAATTGAGTCAGTACGGTCGCCAAAAGGCACGGTCAGCTTGAGGCTTACTGCTCCAACACAGTGAAGACGACCAGATCTTCCATTGCAGTGTCCGTAAGGTTGCTCTTGTACGCGATCGCGATCGCAGTGCCCTGCACGTCGCTTTGATTGGTAGTGTGCATACAACCTCCATCAGGCATGCATTCGTTATTCTGCCATTCGCCGTGCCAGTCGACGGGGTGTCTGCACGCGAGAAGACGATCAGTATACCGTTGCACATAGCATAAGCCATCTGGTTCGGCACTTACTGAGCATCGTCCGGCCAATCACTGACTTGATTTCCCTCATATGACAGCGTCGTGAACGCATGATTATTCGCATGCTCCATGGTAAAATTCCCGCCAACGAATAGCTCCAGGAACTCGCCAGCTGGGAAGAGGCGCGGCATCGCAGCCACGATCGTGCTTGAACCACCAGTCTACCTTGATGTGCTGTTGCAGAGGTGCGACGGGGAGGCTGTTGCTCTGGTTGTTTTGGCGGAGTAGTCCGCCTATTCAGTACATCCCCGGGTCGAAGGCGGCAATGTGTGCGCTGACGAAGGCTGGAAACACCAGGGTAGCGAGGAAAGCCATTTTAGCAGGTCGCTGGGGTCAGATAGAAGGAAATTGAAGTGCTAGAAAATAGGAATCGGAACGCTTGCTTAGGACCTGCCTGAGCATGGGAAAGCGTTTAAGTGAGTACACACGAAGGTGCTACAGTGTGACAACTGCCCATGTATACCTCACCAATGGCTCAGCTCGTGAATATGGCGTCGCTGAACAACCATATGCAGACGGAGATTACCACCCGCCAAGTGCACGACTGCTGAGACATCCGGCAGCAAAGGGCCTGCCTGACCTGAGCGGCCACGACATAGTCATGGCATCTCAGAACGCGGTGGCGGTAGACCAATGGCCATGATGGACCTGTTCTCCGGTCTGCCCCGCACCATAGCAATTTTGGAGAATGTGGATGTGGAAGAGGTGAAGTTCAAGTGTTGGTTGCAGCCAAAAGTCCGAGCTCGAATGTTTCGGCCTTCAGCCACCTTCCCCATTCGGATGACCACCGAACCTCATGTGGTCTGGCCATGCCATGCGCGTGTACCTGTCAGCTTTTAGTCGTTTGGGTGACTGTCTCGTGTTTGACGAAGTGACCAGACCATGCCATGTCGGCAGACGGGAGTAGGATGTACTTGCTGCACCTACCATACGTACAGCCTCGGGTCTCGCAAGAGGTGGTATCATTCGGGCCCAAAACAATTCGTCACAAACGCCTGTCATCAAGCACAATAAACTTCGTCCATATCAACACCGCTGCCGCACAGCCTCGGGGAACCTCGAGCCCGTCACCCGACTACCCGGGAACCCTTCCACTCGCGCTTGCAACCGCACCTTCTCCATCAGCCTGTCGACTGGCAAACTCGGCGCCTCTAATTTCCGCACCAAACTCACTCTCTCGTCATCATCGTAAGCGTGAAGCGCATAATGCTCGCGAATCAAACGCTGCGACACCTGTTGCGAGGCGAGATAGACTTTATGCGTGCACCCGTCCAGGGCACAGCGCCATGTATCCTCTTGCACCGGGTCGGGAGCGTGGTTCAGGCGAGCGGCGTCTGCGGTTGTCAAAGGCTCTTCGCTTTCCGTAGCACTAGCGCCGAGTACAGCGTCTGGTGTGCCCGGGTCATCATCAAGCGGCTCACTATCGAGGGGTGATTCGGGCATGTCTATGCCCTCGTCGACCTCGGGCTTGCTGTTGCGTCTTTTGCTCGGTCGTGAGTTGGCTGGCGGATTGGGTAATGTGCGTTTAGCTGCGGTGGGTGAGGAGGTTGGCTCGTCTTCCGAACGGTCATTGTTTTCCACGACCGGCGCTTTGCCACTGCGAGATCCTTGGCCCTTCTTTCCTTTGGCGCCTCGGCTAGGCTTCAAACGAAGTGCTGATTTGCCTTTTCCCGCTCGGGTTGCGTGCTCTTCTTCGCTGTCGCTTATTTCAAGTATGGGCGTCTCGGCTAGCTCGGCTTCCTCCAGCTCTTCAGGTACCGTCTCTGTGGTGGGTGAAGGTTTCCGCCGCGTTCGGCGGTAAGTCGCTGCCTTTGTGAGCGGGGCACTGGTCATCTTGGGCGCCTGTGACAAAGTGGGCTTCTGCGCAGCTCTGACAGTCGAGCCAGCAGTAGAGCTCGAAGCCACAGATATGACTTCGTGGTCACGACTTAGTGGCGGTCGTCCTCGCTTACGCTTCAAACTCGAAGTTGTCGATCCCGACTCTATCGACGCTTGTGGCGCCTTCAGTGCCGCCCTCAGTGCCGCCTTCTGCAGCGGTCCTGCGAGTCTCTCCGCAACCGTAGCATGTTCCAAATGACACTTCGCCTGCAGATGAAGGAAAAGTGGATTTTGCATCCAATCGATACCCTCCTTTCCAGCCAACATACTCGCAAACAGGAAGTCGACATGCTGATATATCTTCTCCGCCGCCTCGTCCACAGCTGTCGATACACCTACCACTTCCTGCGCATGCTTCTCGAAGAGCTCCCGGGCGCTGTATGGAGGCAGTACCGTCGTTTTCTTGCCCTTCCGAGCTGTGCGCTCTTCTCTATATGCATCGGCGACAAAGTACAGCATCTTGATCGCCTCGATCATGAGGTTGTACGTCTCCCGGTATGCTCGCGCCGGCTTTATCCTAAACCAGCCGGCTCGACCACCGGCCCACAGCGCTACCGTTCCATCTTCAAATTGACCATATGCGAACAGTCTAACATCGCTGATCTCAATCGAGGCCGTACGACCATGGTTCTGCTGTTGGATCGTGTGGGCAACGTCCTTGGGTATGCTATGTAATTGGACGTCGCCGACGACAGCCAGATTGTAGTGTTCGCTCGCGACGAGGAGACTTGTCGTCGTGGATCGATCTTTCGGTAGATGCACCCTCGCATTATTGAGTTCGAAGTCAGGCCATTCGTCGGAGTTGATGTCCTTGGAGGGGTCGAGGGGTGTGAGCACGCTGGACTCGGAGAGGGTGGAATTGGCCGTCATCGTTGTCGTTTTACTCGTATGGCGTGTTTGCGGTATATGCGCCCATATTGCTGAACTTGAATACATGCGAAGAAGACATGGAAGCGAGAGGCAGGCTTCGGCGCGCAAAGCACACACTCATCGCGTCGATAGTCCCAGAGGTTTGGGTCGCCCGTAAGGCCAGCCAATCAGAGCTTGAGTATAGAGAAGCTCTCATAAATCATAAATGTAGAAGCTCTCGCGACTCTCACGCGCTGGAGAACATCTTCACTACACAATATAACGCACGTCAATGGGCGGACGTCAACAGGCCTGGCGCAGCTTGAAGGACATCGCCACTAGTGCCGCCAAACCGTCCATCACCGCAATGGCTTCCTCATCTAACACCAACACCACCAAAGCCATCTTCGAAGGCGTTTTCGGTACAGTAGGGTTCCAGTCCCTACTCACCCACCCTTGACCCACTAACACCGCACCTTTCAGCCATCAACAAGCCGCCTGCCATCACCTCCGCCCAAGTAATTCGCGATGTGCAATCCCACTTCACCCCATCCGCCCTCTTCGCGCCATGGCTGCAACGCGAGCAGGACAAGAGAGCCGTCGAGTCGCACAACCAGCGCAACAAGCGGCGATCATGGAAGGCGAAGCAAGCGAGCCAGGTCAAGATGGGCCATGGTGGGACGCTTGACCCTTTGGCGACTGGCGTCCTGATTCTGGGGGTGGGGTCGGGGACGAAGGCGTTGAATGGTTTTTTGACTTGCACGAAGAGTTATGAGACGGTGGTGCTGTTTGGTACCGCGACGGACAGCTATGATACTGAGGGTAAGGTCGTGGCGCGCAAGCCGTACGCGCACATTACAAAGGAGAAGGTTGAGCAGGCGTTGGAGAAGTTCAGGGGCGAGATTATGCAGCGGCCGCCTATCTTCAGTGCGCTGCGGGTGCAGGGAAAGAGGTTGTATGAGTATGCGCGAGAGGGTAAGGAGGTGCCGGTGGAGATCCAGGAGCGGCCGGTGACCGTCGAGAAGCTGGAGCTCGTGGAGTGGCTGGACGGTGGGAGCCATAAATCCAGATGGCCGGAGCAAGAGGCGGATAGAGCGGTGAAGGGTGTGGTGGAGAAGGTGCTACATTTTGGCAATGCCAACGAGGAAAGCACGACTCAGGAAGGCAGGACTGTGGAGAAGAGGAAGCACGAGGAGGACGTTGATGAGGACGGCACAGGCAACGGCACAGTCACTGATTCCCAATCTCCGCCGTCCCCGAAACGAAGCAAGTCGTCTCCTGGTCCTGTTGCATCCGGAGCGCTGCCAGAAACCACTACCACTGAAGAGGCACTCACAAACTCCACTCAACCGACTTCCGAACCGCTCGCCTCAGCTCCTATGCCTGCAACATTTTCCACCTACCCCTGCCCCGCGCCCGCTGTCTGCCTCCGAATGACCGTGACGTCCGGCTTTTACGTCCGCAGCCTTGCCCACGACCTGGGCGCCGCGGTTGGCTCGCTGGGCATCATGGCCGATCTCGTGCGGACGCGCCAGGGCGACTTCGAGCTAGGGAAGAATGTGCTGGAGTACGCCGAGCTGGCGGATGGGGAAGAAGTGTGGGCCCCGAGAGTAAGTGGGATGCTGAAGAGTTGGCAAGGCGAGGAGGGCGATGAAAATGGAGATGGGGGCGGGACGGCCGGTACTCTTATCGAAGGGCAGAAGAGGGCGGCGAAACCGGCTGTGAGGGCGAGCGTGAGAAGGAATAGCAGCTCCGATGATGCTTAAGCGGTCTTCGGGAAACGGAGCAACGACATTTCGTCCGATCTGTGAACGACAACGTCGCCCTCTCGGTGCGCGCGGTAGCACGGCGACGTCGAATCTCTCCGCTCACGCTTCTGCCAAGTTTATGCCGAGATCTCGGGTCAGGCAAAATTTCGGCCCGTAGATCAAGCCGGGCCTAGCTACGCTGTTCAGCCGCGTCGGCATAAGCGGCACATCCCGGGAATCACCGGCGTTCCCCTGGATGAGGGTGTACCTGCCTGAGCCGCGGTCGCATAGGTGTGCTGGCGCTGGGCAGTACGCTCGCGGCTCAAAGCAATATCATGTTTTGAGCGCCTACACCCGCTGGTCCATCGGTTTGATCTCAGCTTGTGCCGTGCAATTCACTGCGATATCGTCTCGTCAAATATGCAACTAGCTGACCAACGGTGTACGGCTAAAGGTAAGGTATACCCTAGAACCCATTGCTACTCAAGCCTCGCACACCACCATCGATCGGTCTAGCTTGAGCCTTGTACCTAGGTCGGAGTATGCCTTTCCTTACCTGGCTCTCTACGGCCGAAGGCCGCATACTCGCGCATATCAGTCATCCGAGACTTTGACGGGTATGCAGTATGCAGTGGAGCTGAAGTGGAGGTGGTTATGATTGGGAGGACCTCTTTGATCGGCCTACGTACAGTAGGGCAGCGCCATTTGGAACCCATCGCGAAGGGACTACATGTCGTACACTTTAAATACTCCCTGACTTCCAGCGTTGCTTCTTAGCCTCTTCACCTCGTACAGATTGCTTGCTCACCTTCATCTTGTGGCTTCCGCTTCATCTACTCTACAAACGAGCCCTGGCACTCGCCATCGATCCAACTTCGCATCCTCTCCGACTACAACGATGTCCCAGCTCAAGATCGGCGACTACCTCTTCCGCCGCCTCGCCCAACTGGGCATCCAAACCGTCTGGGGCGTGCCAGGCGGTAACCTCGCCCCGCTCCCCGCTTCAAGCCTGATGACCACACTCCAAAGTCGTACTGATAAGCTCGTCTCTCAGACTACGAGCTCGCCCTCCTCGACCTCATCGGCGACGCCGGCGTGACGTTCAGCGGCAACGCCAACGAGCTCATTGCCTCCTACGCCGCGGATGGCTACTCGCGCATCAACGGCGCCGGCGCGTTCGTGACGACGTTTGGACCCGGAGAGCTGAGCGCGTATTGTGGGCATGCGGGCGCGTACGCGGAGTTCTGTCCTGTCGTGCATGTTGTGGGATATCCGGGTTCGTATTCGGTTTTCGAGCTGTTGGCGTGGAATGTGGTCAGATGAGAGTTGACGATGGACAGGTGTGTCGGCGATGAAGAATCATACGTTGATGCATCACTCCTTGGGTACGGGGGAGTTCGAGTAAGTCATGGTTGGCGACGGTGCAATGTTTGCGGCGGCCTTGCTGACGAGTCTCGACAGCATGTAAGTTATCATTCAGATCAATTCGAGCCTTGGCCCTGCCGGTCGCCTTCCAGCGGACCACTGTGACGCGGTCCCAAGAGCGGACACAGCAGCATATGGGCACTCCGTAGTCTGGGGAGGCGTAACTTGCAGGGTGCTTTGATCGATTCCTGCGATACTGGCTGACCCTGCCACCCATCGATTCGAGGTACCACGAGATGGTCAAGAAGATTTCGGTCGATACCGCCGTACTCACCGATCCCTCGACAGCAGCGGCCGACATCGACCGCTGCCTCAACACCATGCTGTACGAGAGCCGGCCGGTCTACATCGGAGTGCCGGTGGATATGTCGCACCGCCAGATCTCCGGCGAAGGCCTGAAGACGCCGCTCAAGCGTGAGCTGCCGCCTAATGATAAGGCGCAAGAGGAGAAAGTCGTGAACGAGATCTGGTCCATGGTGAAGAGCGCGAAGAAACCAGTTATCATCCTGGACGGCAACACCGTGCGCAACAATCTGACCGCGGAAGCCAATAAGATCGCCGAGCTGACCGGGTGGCCGTACCTCACCACCTGCATGAGCAAAGGTGGCGCGAACGAGGAGCTGCCCAACTACAGCGGTGTTTACGGAGGCGGTGGGTCGATCGAGGAAGTCCGGAAGGTGGTGGAGGACGAGTCGGACTTTGTGCTCTGGGTCGGCAGCTTCCGGACCGATTTCAACACTGGTGAGCTGACCGATTTCGTGGACGAGAAGAAGACGGTCGATCTGCAGAGATTCTTTACGAAGATCGGCGGCCAGAAGTACGACGTGGGATGCATGGCGTGCTTAAGGTACTCTTGAGTAAAGTGGAGTCGGACTCCTCGGTCAGGGCCAAGTCTTCCAAGGTGGAATGGGATCCATATCCTTTACCGGAGGCTGCCAAGGAGAAAAAGGAGCTGAAGCAGGATTTCCTGTGGGCTGTGGGCACCACTACCCAAGCCCATTCCATGGTTCCAGACGGCTGACTCGTGTCCGTAGGCTCTGTCGAAGATTATCAAAGCCGGCGACCTCGTCGTCGGCGAGACCGGAACCTCCGCTTTCGGTCTCGCTGGAACCTGGTATGCCAAAGGCTCTTCGGGCTACAATCAGACTATCTTCGGGAGCATAGGTTACGCCGGCCCCTCCTTCACCGGCGCCCTCAAGGCCGCGAAAGAAGCCGGCACCGTCAATCGCGGGATCCTGGTTACGGTTGAGGGCAGCCTGCAATTGACGGCGATGTGCTTCGCCGACCTGCTGAAGCTGGACCTCAAGCCGTTGATCTTCGTGCTGAACAATAACGGCTACACTGTTGAGCGTCTGATCCATGGCAAGCAGGCTTCCTATAACACGCTGCCGGTTTGGGATTACAAGCAGCTATGCACGGTCTTCGGGCCTGAGCACCCGTCAAAGTACCACGGGCCGATCAAGGATGATTCGGAGCTGCATAAGGGAGAATGCTTCCAGGTAGGATTGTGCTTGCGTTCGTCTAGGAGAGATTGATGCTGACCTCAGGTACAGCTAGTTGAGCTTGTGCTCGGCGAGCTCGATGCGCCATGGTCGGTCGGACAGGTCACCGCGTCGATCGAGGCGTTTAACCAGAAGCACGCGCCAAAGGAGGCCGGGACGTCGATGGGTGGTTAGGCTCATGGTCGCTCAGGAACCGACATGGATGTAGTTCGGACGCACCGAGAATTGTACGGCAGCTTGATGCACTCAGTCGGTACTGTAACGAAGTTGACCAGCCACGTTTTCCAAGTTAGACGATCTCTCGAGCATACCCGTGGTGTAGTGCTCCGAATCCTCATCGATTCCCATGCACCCACGCATGCCACACCTTACTACCCCCAATGTATTCCTCGGAGTACCCCGGCACATCCGCACCCAGCGGACTCATCATGCAGCGGGCAAGCCAATCCGCATACCTGCCATCGCCCACGCTCCCTGCACCACAGCTTTCCCTACGCCTCGTACACCTTCAAACAGCTGCAGCACGCTGAAATCGCAGCTACCGTACATGGACTGAAAGACCTCGATCTCCAGCTCTTCGACACCAGTGAAGCTCTCCTCCGCCTGCAGCCGGGTGAAGCGTGGATCCGTGTCCAGACGGACGTGGATGTAGTACCGTCGGATCATGTCGGCTACCCGGGAGTGTTTGACGGGCGACATGACGATGCGGGTGGGCGTTGTACGGAGGAGGAAAGCCGGTAGCGCAGCTAGCAGCGAGCTGTGCGCCAAGAACGTGTTGTCGCCGTACAGTATCGGCGTGCCTTCCTTGTTGGCCTGTTTGCATGTGCGGAGCACATTGGCGCATACCCGTTCGCGGCGTAACGCGTGGCTGGTGGGTGGGAGGGTGTTCAGCGGTCTTCTTGTTTCCACCTCCAGGTCATGTACGAGGAGAAGGCTCCATATCGCGTTACGAAGCTCGGGTGGGAGGGAGAGCAGACGAGACGACGACTGGTCGGCCATTTTTGCGAGATCTGGGCTGGCGGGTGATGGGTCCTTCCGCAGGAGGACGATCATGATGGGACGTGAAGACAACAATGGCTACATTTGGGTTGGAGAAGAGCTGTATCACACAGCGCACGCGACAGGGCCGGATAAGGTTCCTTCTCCCTGAGTATCTCATCATCGCGCAGGCTGGACGAAAGGGTGTGAGGTGAGCTCCGGTCTCGATCTTGTTCGATCCTGAGGCACTAATGCAGCTCTTCACTTGTCAGACAAGAGACGTTGGACCAAAGTGTCTATACACCAAAGGCGAGATTGACAGAGAGCGAGGTACTCAGTCGTTGGAGGTGGCAGTCTCGCGCACAGGAGGTGCAAAAGCGGCAGCGGAGTTGACATACAATGTTAAGGTACATGTAGGTCTATACAGGATGCCTCATCAAGTACGCACCAACGCCTTGAACTATCTTTCACTAGACCAGACCCCTTCGCGCCATCACGCCTACGTAACCCAGAGTCCTCGCTCACATCGCCCGATGCATATAAACCCATTTCTTCACTGCACCTGCTGAACCCTACATTTCCACCCGCTCTCCTGACTCAACAGCGGCAAACTCGCGCCCAAACACCACCCCAACTCGTTGCCCTTGATCTTCTTCGCAATCTTCACCTCCCGATCAATCGGCATCTCATACCCCGTATGCAACAGCGCCAGCATGAAATTGAGATCCAGGCAGGTCTCTGGTCGATCCCGCAGCTCCTCCAACGCGCCCGGTACAGACTCAAACACCTTCCACGCGTCCCCGCCTTCACACACACGCGCCGTGAGGTCTTTCAGCTCACGCAACGTGAACGACTCGGGCATACCAAGCGGCTGCACGCGGTCGTAGAAGTAGGAGAAGAGATACACGTCCTCGCGCGCGAAAGTCTTCTCCAGTGAAGGCTGGTGCACGCCGTTGAAAGCGCAGGGCGAGAGGTTGCACTCCGCCTCCTTCTTCAGCGTCTTCTCCGCCAACGCTCTGCACTGTGCTGGCGAGCCCGTGGCGGGACCGGTCATGTTGACGCTGACGGATTTACCCAAGGGGTGGTTCTCGTCGAGCTGCACCGCGATTTCACGGGAGCTGCCTGGGTGGAGGCAGGGGTTGCTGATGGGTTTGCTGAGCCAGGCTTTGCCGTCTGGGTGGTTCTCGTGCATACCCTGCACTACTACGCGGTGAAGATTATTCCGCGCTTCCATGAGGCCGTAGCCGAGGTAGGAGTGCTGGTACAGGTCGAATTCGCGCCCGCCGAAGGAGAGCGAATATTTGTGGTCACCGGCCTGCATGTGCTCGGGCATGCCGCCATCGGGTGCTTGCTTGAAGGTGGGCTGGAAGACGATCTGCGTGCTGCCGCCTCCGAGGTCAAAGATGGCGGCTGTGGGCGTTTTGTCCGGGCCGCCGATCTTGCCGAGGAGATAGTTGGTTGTGATCCAGGCGTAGACTCCTTCGTCTTTACCGTCCATAACTTCCACGCCGCCTTGGTCTTCGCTGACGACCGGGAACGGGTACACCGTTTCCAGTCTGGTGCGCACAGCCTTCAGTATCGCCTCGCTCATCTCCGGACCCAGCTTCCTCAACCCAGCCGTCGCCTTGACAGCCACAGGTGTACAGCTCTTGAGCTTGTCAGGCACATTCTTGACCGCCACGTCCATGAGCACATCCAGACTCTTCGCCGCGCCATTCGCATCCCCCTTGTAGCTGCTCAGCCCACTACCGCCCTCCTTCTTCGCCGTCATCTCGAAGATCTCATCCTCCAGCTCCGGCGTCGACCCGCAGTTGTTGAAGCGGTAGACATGTATCCTGCTCCCCGTACTTCCCGCATCCACCATGAGCGCATACTGAATCAACGGCTTATCTTTCGAGTAGCTCTTCGTACATTTGGCCGTAGAGGTCGCAGGGTCCGAGGCCACAGTCCCACCTACGCCAGGTAGAGTGCTGGTGCTGGGCGTATAGCTGCTAGGCGCGATGTAGTAGATGACCAAGAGCACGAAAGCAATCACGCAGCCGGTCTTGATGTACCGCGCGCGCTGGCCTTGATTCATCCACGCGGCTTGCACTTTTTCCTTCATTGACGGTTGCGTTCTCTTCGCGGTGGGTTTCGAGGGCGGATCGCGGCTATCACGCTTCGGCAGCGCGACCGAGGAGCGTCTTCGAGGCTTCGGGGATAGACCGACGTAGGACCAGACGGAGGATGTGGCAGGATGGTCGACGTCGCCGGGCATATAGGTCGTCAGGGTCGACTTGGATTATGATAGCATCGCTAGCCGCTGGAGACAATACGCAAAAGCGAGTGACAGGAAGAGTAAGGTAGGCGAGATTGTGTTGAAGTATTGCTTCAACGAACACTTCATGTTTCCGAAGCCACGTCGAGACCCTGAATCTCGAAATGGAAGCGGGACGGAGCGCAAGCCACAGCCGTTGTCATGTATCCCGTCGATCGTTCTCGCGTGATGTGAGAGGCATTATAACACCGAAGCTGCAACACGACGATGGGGGAGTGTATTCCAAGTACAACCTGTGTTCAATGGAACAGAAAACGTAGATTCTGTCTCAAAACGCGCCTGCCAAGCGAAGCCTTACAGCAGCACATGCACGAGTCGTCTTCATGACCCGCTGGCCCCCTGTCTCGATTCTTCACGGTTCGCTGCCGGGGCGGTGCTCTGGACATCCGCATGTGGTGATCCGGTAGGCACTGCACCCACTATATACCGAAGAACACTCCCACGGAATGAGGAGTGCGATTGGGGTCAGTAGCACATGATCCGGCGTACAGTGATCAAGCGATGTTGCGGGGTTCGCACTGGGGACTCGCAAAGCCGGAAACCGTCATGCTAGCGAGCTCGATTTTCGGTCGAGAGGGAAGAGCCGCAAGCAGCGTCGTAGTGACGATGGTAAGGGGATGAGCGGGCATACCAGATGAATATGCACACGTCCTGTAAACACGATCACTCTCAGATGTCGTTCCTCCTGCTGAGGAGTAATATTCACACCCAGGAGACGTGCGCTCACGTCGCCAACAGGAACCCTTCTGCACATGTAGTATAGCGGTGTTGAGGTTGACGCTGACGTTCCAATCAGAAAGTGGAAGTCGCTGAGGTGTACCTGCAGTAGTACGGCGGGCAGCGCTAAACGCGGCTCTATCCGATGCTATAACTCCACCTCGATGTCGCTGCGCTACTTGCTGCTTCCACCTTCACCTCCACCTTCACATCTGCACTCGCCCTCGATCGCATTCCATTGTTTCTCGGACATCGCTCAGACAGTATGGCAGCCTTCAAGGAGTGGGCGCAGAGCGAGAGCCTGGAGTACAATGGCAAGATTGAGCAGTTCCGGAAATCTTGCATTGCATTCGACGCGGAAGACTACCTCGACACTCTGCTAACCGCGGCACTGTCTCGCGAGCCACTGCTACCGGCGCTGGGTGGTCTACCATTCGCTTTGCAGAAGCATGTCGATGACGACCTCCAGAGGTTTCGCGACGCCGAGATCAAGCCGGTGTTTGTGTTCAATGGCCTCCAGGCTGCCAGCAAAGACGGAGCCATGGTGGCCCGAGAGGCGAAGCGAGCCGCCAAGGTTCTTGACGACGCCTGGAGCATTTACGATCAGGGTCGTGGCGAGGATGCCGTGAATGCGTTTGGTAAGGCCTGTAAGTATTCGGGTCTTCATCATTGTGCAGCCTCGAGCAGACTGACGGTTTGTAGGCACGTACAAGACCGATCACATCTCCCGATGGCTTTTTGCGCATCTGCACAAGGCTGGAATATCAGTACAGACCACCCCATACTCCGCAGCACCACAGCTCGTGTACATGCAACAGCATGGCTTCTGCGACGGCATTGCGGGTTCCGCCGCATGCCTAGTGTTCGGCGGCGAGAGAGTCATTACGTCTTTCGCATGGGACACTGGCGTTGTGTCATGGGTGGATGCGGGAACGTGCCAAGGCAGACTCAATTTTTCGGTAGAAGCCTTCGTCGACCTTTTGCTCCTGTCCGGCTGCGTGCCCACGCTTCTGCCGCCGTATGCGGAGGCTGAGGGTGAAGTACCACATATACAAGCTGTCAGAGCCATGCTTACGCAGATGCGAGGCGATGGGTACGCGCTTCTGCTACAGCGACAACAACAGCACAAGGACGAGGAGTATCTGGACGCTTTCAGGAAGGCTCGCTTTGCCATCAAGCATCCGGTGTACACCACAACTGATGGTACTGTGGAAACGAGGGATGCTGCAAAGGCTCCCGGTGATGTACATCAGTTCACCGGCCAGCGCTTACCGGACGAGCTATATTACTACCTCTTGCGCGGAGTCACTGGAGCGCGCATCCTGGACTGGAGTGCTCACCGCCAAGTCACGGAGATCCCTCCGCTCGACGGCGGGAATTCCCAGCCGTACCAGGACCTCGTACAGAACAAGTTGGTGGATCTGCGGGTAAAGGCGTTGGCTGTGATAGCGGTGAACCTCAACCGATATTTCCAGCACGGGGTCTTCCACGCGGCGTACTGGTTCAGTGACGTGAAAATTCCGCTGCCTGTCAGGGAAGGCATAGAGCCTGTCAAGGCCATGATGAGCAAATGGCACGTGAGAGAGGCGGTCTTGCCGGGCAGCTTGACTAGCCACCCGTTAGCAGAGGCACTGGGTCTACTTTCGGATGAGAAGACGGCGAAATTGACGGTGGGTGTACTCCCGCACCGGATATTGATATGAGACGTTCGTCGCTGATAATGTCGCTTTCTGCAGGTCACTGAGCGTCCTAATGGGGCTCCCAGCGTTCTCGAAAAATCTGTTGAGCTACTTGGCAACACCGTACTGCGCTTTCTGCAAGATGCCGGATACGTCTACGCCGATCACACTCTATCTGCGTGGGGCAAGGCTCTACAGGCTGCGTTCAAGGAAGCACAGAGCAATGGCTACGTGGAAATGGGCGTCACGGAAACCGAATCTGAAGAGGCTATCTTCTTGGCCTTCGAGCTGCTGAAGCTGAAGATCCTCAACAGCCAGCACATGTTCCCGACACCGCCATACTCTGGGCCGCCTCTGCGCGGGAGCACTACCGATAAAGATGTACGTGCTCGGAGCCCCCACCAAACCACTCACACGCTGACATTACCTTCAGAACACCCTGCTTGTGAGTCGGGTCGCTTGCCTAGGCCTCTTCAGCCACCGAAAAATTGGCTACACTGGACCCCTGTCCCGCCATCTGCTAGCCTACCACCAAATGACCACTGCTGTCCGAGCAAGCCTCCGTGACCTACTCGAAATGCACGCATGCGCGATGCTGATGTCCGGCTCCGTATCACGGAAGACAATCGGCGACAAAGAGCTGCGCGATCTCGGCGTCAGCCTTCCTTTCACCAGAGAGCCCGATCTGGGTCTTGCTCTTGTCGTGAAGAGCTACCTGGACGAGCTGTCGAACGAGCCGGCCAAGCGCCAGGATATCACCCGATGGTTCAACTATGTGACGGACATGGAAGGTGACCTGCAGAAGGCGTGGAAGATGTGGGCTTGCGTATGTATACGGCTGCTCATGAGACCGCAGAGCCGCCGAGCTGACATGATCATAGGTCAACGCCGGCGTACAAGCAGCCGAGACGAGCATCATCGGCGACAGCATCAAGAAGATGTTCAAGATTGCCGACGACTGGCTGCAGGAGAAGATCGCCGCCGCTGCCTCCAACGCCTTGGTCTAGAGGGCCGGCCTCCCAGCGGATTGTGTGATTGTAAAGTGCAACCAGACCCGATCCTTTAGTCATCTACACGCCCCTACCGCTCTCTCACCCGCGCATGTTCGGGTGGGAGATACGATGGAGGATGCGGTGGCGCGGCAGGGGCCTAATGGCAGGGGGCTACACGATTCAGTCGTTGAGGCTGTGGGCTCCAGACCCGTCAACTCCGACTTTGCATATCACGGCGTGGAGGCGAAGACGCTCATCAGTGAGATGCTTGAGGGCAGATGACGCTGCCAGGGCTGAACAGCGACCCCTGCCGGCGAGGGGTGAGGACAAGCGTTTGCCACGATTCTATCACTACGCGGGTGCTGGCAGCCGGTCCAGTAGAACAGCATTCTTGAGACTCCACTCGTCTTGAGTTGGTGGGTTGAGAAGCCGAATACTCCGGGGTGTGCGATGTGGAATGGGAGGAATCGATCTGTCGTTGCGGGTGTGCTGGGCTATTGATAGACAGGCATTCGGTACTCGAAATACTGCTCGCCCGTCAGGCTCTTGGCGTCCGATGGTAAACGTGAGGTTTCTGGCACGGGAGCACAATGTTCACGCTCTTGATGTTGAACGCTACTGTAACTTGTATTAAAGGTACGCCCGGATCAATCGCCTGCTACCAAGCGCCGTCGCTAAACGTGTTGAGACATCCCAGTTCCCATGGAGGCAGCGTTGAATGCTGCCCGCCGTCTTCGCTATCCCACGATAACGCAGCGATCTGCTCACTTCGTCTCAGCCCCATAGCCTCCCTTCCCCTCCAAATTCGGATAAGTCTTCCCCTCGCCACCTTGGCCTCGCCTGGGCCCCCTCTCCTCCAAATCCTCCCTCAACCATCCTAGTACTAATTGCCCCAACCGCGAGTTGCCCTCCGCACCACCCCTCGTCTCGGGCACAGCGAAATCGTCCATCCCGCCCCATTTCTTCACCCGGCCTTGCGACATATGCACCAGGTGTGTCGGCCACGCGGCGAGGTTATCCAGAATATGCGTCGCGTAGACGATCGTACAGCTGCGAGTCTCGGTCTCGCGTTTCAGGAACGAGAGGAAGTTGTGCCTGCTGAGCAGGTCGAGATCCACGGTTATCTCGTCCAGCAACAGCACAGTCCAGGGTCGTAGCAAACCCATGCAGAGTTGCACGCGCCGGCGTTCGCCATCGCTTACGGCGTGCAGCCGCCAGCTGAGATCCACGTCCAGGATGTGGACGAGTTCGTCCCGGCGCTCGGGGTAGTGGTCGCCGCCTACACTGCGCAAGAGCTCCGGGACGGCGATATCGGTGCGCACGATGGGGTTCAGCACCCACTCCAGTCCGAGGTATGTCACACCTGCAACCTGAGAGGCAAAGGGGTCGACGCCCCCGAGGGCGATGGTGGAGGCGGGCGCCATGCGTTTCCCGGCTAGGAGGCGGAGGAGGGTGGTTTTGCCGGCGCCATTGGCTCTGGGGATTTAGCATGGGCGTAAGGAATGCGGTGGAGAGGAGGAGGGGGGTTCTTACCACCGATGAGGAGGGCGCGGGCGCCGGCGGGGAGATCGAGGGAGATGTTTGTGAGGCCCGTGGTGCTGTCCGGGAAGGTGAAGGTGAGGTTGTTCACGGAGATGGTTGGGGGGGAGGAGGACATAGTGGCGGTTTCCGTCTGACGTGTGCTTGAGCGTACTTCGGGTGTTACAGTGGTAGGATAGTGTTCGAAGTATGCATGAATGAGCACGTCTAGTTGGTGTCTCAAAGAATACATGTAGAAGAATAGTAACGCCCCTTGCGGAAATTGTGGACGACGATCTTCCATGACGCACCATTCACATGTCAGTACAAACTTCCATACCTTTTTTACATTCATTATACAGAGTATGTGAAGGGACCTGTCAATGTTGCGCTTCCTGTACAACACTCTCACATCGAAAAGCATGACGCGCAGACTGCCTCGGGAACCGCTCATCGCCATCATCGGCGCGACAGGCACCGGCAAGTCCCAAGTATATATTGCCTACTACCTTCGTACATATAGTGGCATACTGACCACCGCAGCCAGCTAGCCGTCGAGCTCGCCACGCGCTTCAGCGGCGAAGTCATCAATGGCGACGCCATGCGGCTTTACGCCGGGTTGCCCATCATCACCAACAAGACCACCATCGAAGAGCAGAAGGGCATACCGCACCATCTGCTGGGATGTATTGGACTCCAGGAGCCGACGTGGGTAGTCGGTACGTTCGTCAACAAGGCTTTGAAGGTGATTGAGGAGATCAGGGGGAGAGGGAAGCTACCAATATTGGTTGGTGGCACACACTTTTACACACAAAGTCTACTTTTTCGGGATGGATTGACTGGGCAAGATGGGCGCGGCGGCGGGTTGGAGGAGGGTATAGACTTGGGAGCTGAGCACGTGGACCTGCCTCTCTTGCAGCAGCCGACGGAGACAATGCTTGCCGAGCTAAAGAAGGTGGACCCAGTGATGGCGGAGCGATGGCACCCCAGGGATCGCCGGAAGATCCGGCGGAGTCTGGAGATATACCTGAAGACTGGCCGTACGGCGGCCGAAGTGTACGCTGAGCAACGGCGGCACAGCAATGGCAAATCCGCAGCCTCAACCCCGGACGAAGGGAATGGAGCAGATTCGAATGAGCAGAGCATGCGCTTCCCCACCCTTCTCCTCTGGGTCCACGCCGAGCAGAGTCTTCTGCGCGAGCGTCTGAACGTACGCGTTGAGAAAATGCTCGAAGCTGGCTTATTAGAGGAAGTACGCACTCTCAACGCATATGCAGACGCTGAGGCTGCCGCCGATAGGCCAGTGGACGAGACGAGAGGGATATGGGTAAGCATCGGGTACAAGGAGGTCAAAGACTACGTGCACGCTTTGCAGAGTGGAGAGACGAGCGAGAAGAAGCTGCAGTATCTGAAGCAGAATTGCACAGGAAAGACGAAGGATTCGACGAGGCAATACGCCAAGCGGCAAGTTCGCTGGATTCGGAGCAAGTTGATCAATTCACTCCCGTCTTCCAACAATCTCTACCTCCTTGATGGCTCCGACGCCTCGACTTTCGACACCGCGGTCATCGACCCCGCCGTCGAGCTCACCTCATCCTTCCTCACAGCACAGCCAATGCCGGACCCTTCTTCGCTGTCATCAGCTGCAGCGGAACTGCTTCAGCCCGCACGCCTACACTACGACAGCTCTGTCCCTGCGCCGGAAAGGTGGACAAAGCAGCATTGTGAGGTGTGTGATGTAACATGTGCAGTGGAGTCGCAGTGGTGGCAGCATATGGGTAGCAAGTCGCATAAGAAGGCGGTCAGCAAGAGTAGGCAGCGACACGAGGAGACGCATTCGAGTATTGTGATTGGGGACAAGCCGGTGGCAGGAGACGGAGTCCGGGAAGGCGAAAAGGCGGTGTAGCACCCGTAAAGTGAAGGGACTCGCAGGACCTCATTGCTCGAACCCAACGATGAACTACGCGGGCCCGCTTGTGTTCAACCACCATGATTATTTCGAAGGGTGGCGACCGCGGCGAAGGTTGGAAGACCCATCTGCATCTCGTTGCGAAGCAGGGGACCACAAGATTACGACAGAATACACTTGACAGGACCTTGCTGCTGCTAAAGACATCGCCCGTCGAGTCCAATA
>NAJQ01000267.1:0-13229 GCA_005059865.1 Friedmanniomyces simplex
TACAGCTCGTACCTCACCATCGACGCTTCCTACGCCGCTGCCGGCCAGCAGATCTTCGAAGAGGCTGGCTGCAACCAAACCACCCTCGCCGGGCAGATCACGTGCTTGAAGGCTGTTCCGTCCCAGACGCTCGTCAACTTGGCCACCGTGGCCCGCTACGTCGTACAGGACGGCACGATCGTCGATACCGAGGAGCTCGACGTGACGAACAAGAACGGCAGCACCGCGGACGTGAACGTCATCTTCGGCACCACGGCCAACGACGGAGCGTCCTTCTCCACATACCCCAAGGTGAACGTCACATCCGAAGCGCAGGGCATCGAGCTCGCACTCGGCATCTCAGCTGCGTACGCCCAGGACATCATTAACAGCGGCCTCTTCCCCTTCTACGATACCGGCAACCTCACCCTCGACTCCTTCAACGTCAGCCAGCGCGTCGCCACCGACAAGACCTTCCGCTGCGTCGACGAAGCGACCGTCTACGCCGGCGCGACCTCGGGCGCCTTCAAGTCCGCCTACTACTACACCATCACCCGCACCTACGAAGGCTACGACCCCAACAACCTCGGTCTCAGCGGTCTGTCCCAGGGTCCCACCGAGCCCGGTTACCCGTACGGCGACCCGGAGCTGCCGTACTTTCGCCTCCACGGCTCCGATCTGGGCTTCTCCTACGGCAACCAGTACCCTCTCCGCGACACCCAGGATCTCGAGGCCTCGCAGCTCATCTCGGGATACTTCGCCCAGTTCGCCAAGTCCGGCAACCCGAACCCGTCGCTGCGGTATCTGCAGGTTCGTGGGTACACTAACGTGAGTTCCTTAACCTCCTCATCCTCTTATTTGCTGTGAGCACGTCACTGATGATCATCGCAGACCACCCAAGGCGTGCGCGAGAGCGGCCCCTGGCAACCCGTGAGCAGCAAGACGGGCCCGACCAAGAAGCTCGATTGGCCCGCGCCCACGGTCATCTTCCCGGATCTTCCGCAGTGCGCTTTCTTGAACTACTCCATCGAGTACTACTTCGAGGGTGGCTCGTAGAGCGGTGATCGGCATGGGATATGTGTATGATCTTGCTAAGCGAGTGGATGGGTAGGATGTGTTGGGTACGTAGCAAATACGTCTTCACAGCAAAAGCAGTCTACGCCGTGCCGAAACTCTTCAGCTAGTTAATGCAGTATACCGGGATTCGTACAGTAGTCCACGAACAGCCCTGCTGCGCCCATACCATCAACAAAAGCCTCCGCGCACTACTGGTTCCTACCTACTAGCCTGTCAATCACCCAACATCGCCCTCACGCCACTCCAAAGCCGCCCCACAACGCCTCCCAATCTCCCCGCCCAACTCTCCATCCAGCCCAGAAAAGGCGATCCGTAAATGTGCTGTCTCTCTCTCTCTCTCTCTCTCTCTCTCTCTCTCTGCCCCTGTTTGGTCAAAAGCGTCGAGGAATCGGTAGCTAGCATGGCATAGCAGCTACGAGAGTTCGGCCTGCCGGCTAGCGATGTTGAGACACTCTGGGTGGGAAGGAAAGTGATACCGAGTGTATCACCCACAGATGTGACAGTGGTTCTCGTCGGGATAGATGGTAGCTGGCTGCGTTACTGCCCGATGGTACGGTTGGTTGGCCCCGGTGAGGTACAGAAGAGGGTGGTGACAATGCGGTTCGAAGGTCTTTCTCTACTTTGAATGCATCTAGGGTAAGTAGGCTGCGGTAGAGACCATCGGACGTTTTGGACGACCCAGCAGTCTCGAAGGTAAGCTCCAGCAGGAATATTCTTAGCAAGAGACTACATGTATGTACGCCTGCTTCTCCCACGTCAGCAGCTCGACGTGTCCCAGGCGTAGCAACAGGCTTGCCGCGAGATGGCAGCAGATCTCCAGCGCTGCTGTCGAGAACGCGATGCCGCTCACAGAGAGGCAATGCAATTGGCCACCAGCGCTTGCAATGTCTCTGTCCGGGCCTGATCATCGAAATTACCGTCCGAGTCGTTGGGAATCGTAGAGTACTTGCAACAAAACATATAGCACCAAAGGTGCAGGGTATCATAGAAACACACACACACACACAAAACCCAGCCCGCCAATCCCTTTCCCTTTCCCTTTCCCTCTTCCTTCCCTACCCAAACAGGCGAACCTCACGCCTCAGTCTCCACATCCGGCTCCCGCGTATGCCGCCTGAACAACCCCCCAATCTTCGACCCGGCGCTCTCGACCTTATGCACGGCATGGTTCGCCGTGCGCGGGATGCGCCATTGCATGATACCTACATGCTCCCCCCAAAAACGGAGGGGTGTCAGCCCAATGGACAAAAAGATGTTTCTCATACGAGAGGGGGGATCCGTTACCCCGGTCAGGGCTTTGCTTACCTCTGTGTCGGCGATGCTCGCTCTTCATATGCCGCTTATACTCGCGCGCGGAATCGAGGAGGTTCCGTTTCCCGCTCTTGCCACCACCCTCTTCTTCATCGCCGTCAGTCGCGGAAGCATGCTCGCCCGCCGCCCCATTCATCCGCTTCCCCTCCGTCTTCAGATCTCCGTCCGGCCTCACTTGTCCACCACCGCCAGAAACCTCACCCCCCTCCCCCTTCCCCTCACCCTCACTCTCATCACTACTGCTATCCTCCCCACTACTACTGCCACTACTCCCCGCCTCCTCATCCACCACCCCAGCCCTCTTAGCCGACTCAACCGTCTCCATATTATCCCGCGCGACCTGCAGCACCTCGACCACCTCCCGCATCCCCGGCTCCCCATTCGCCCACCGACTATGCGCCCCGCCCAGCCCGCTCCAAAACGTCACCGTCAACGTGATAGCCCCCACTTGCTCCCCGCACACCTCCACACAGCACGCCCGCGCCCGCTTGAAATCCCCCTTCCACACCGGCAGCGTGAGCTCCGTTTCCTCCTCATCCGCGATGTCCCTCAGCCACAAGATCGCAAACGCCGCCGTCTTCTTCGCCCCCAGCACGCCGTGCCGCGTGAACTCGATAGCCAGCGGACTACAATACCGCTTCTGAAACGGCAGCACCAGACTCCTCCCCTTCCTGCTCTCCCACGTCCCCCATTCCTCCCCCTCCTCCTCCCTTTCCCCCCCCTCCGCCTCCCCCGCGGTTTCCCCCTTCTTCCCCCCCACACGCGGGTACATCTTCACATAGTCAATATCACTCCCCAACCTCACCTTCGCCGCCCTCACCTCCGCCGGCAAACCCCCCTCACCCCTCACCCCGGACCGCACCTCCAGCGTCCCATACTGCCACCCCAGCTCCTGCGCCGGCGCCTTCAACTGCACGCTCCGCCACACCATCGAGATCCGGATCCGGCCGAACCCCACGCCGCCCATGAGCGGGTAAAACCCATTGATCTGCGCGCGGTGCTTGAACACCTCGTGCAAGGGCAAGTGCACGATCCCAAGCAAGGGGTCGTCTTCCCGCACGCGGGCGTCGCGGACGGCGACGTAGACCTCGCAGTTCTGCCAGTCCGGGACGAAGCGCTCGACGCCGGCGTTGTAGAAGGGCTTCGCGTTCTTGGGCTTGGTGCGCGTGCGGAAGACTTTGGCGTGGTTGATCATGACCGTGCAGTAGGCCGAGGGTAATTCATCGCCGGTCTCGGCGTTGTCGTACTTCTCGCTCGATTTGTCGGCTTTGCCTTTGTTGAGGGTCTGCAGTTCCAACCCGGTGATCTGGTGGATTTGGATGCTGAAGACGCCGGAGGGGAAGCCCTGAGGCGGCGGCGCGCTGATGATCATGCCGTCCTCGCGGCTCTTCCGCTCCTGCGCCTTCTGCTGCTTCAGCTCTTCCTCGTCCCGTGCCTCTCCGCCCTTGATGTGTGCTTCCCGCAGCTTCCGCTCGCAGACTTCATCAACCTTCTTCTGCAGCTGCTCCATCGACCGCACCTTTTTATCATAGGTCTGCTGCTCGAACTGACACTGCTGGATGCGAGCCTTGCTGAAGTAACCCACGTCCCATTCCAGCTTCCCCGGCTCATCCTCCCCGGCCTTCAGCGCTCGAAAGCCATCCTTCCGACACTGCATCTTGCCGTTCGTCTCCGGATCCCGCATCAGCTGCTTGAGATCCACTTCAATGCGGCCGAGATCGTCGTCAGCAGTGAAACGATCCGAATCCCACAGCTGCACACGCAATCTCTCGTCAACGTTGAGCTCATCCGGCGTCACAAGCAAAAATGCCTGCTCCTCCCAACAAGGCTCCATCTCCTTCTCCAATACCCGCGTACTCCACATCGCCTGCCCAATTTCGCCCACCCAACCGAGACATACGGGTCCGCGCCGCCCTCACTGATAAACGGGATCCCGGGATCTCCAGTCTTGAAATCATACCCCCGCTTGATCCTGACCACGAGCACGCCGCGCGCACTCGTGTCCTTCTTGAAGTCGTCCCCGGCCAGCATATCCTTCAGATCGAGCGTCAAGCTCTTCGGCGCCACGTACTCGGCCATCGCCGCGTCGACGGAAGACTGCACGAAATTGCTGATGAGCGGGAGATCCATGATGTTCAGCCCCTTCTTCACCAAAGGCACACAGCTGATATCGACTTTGGGCTGGCCGAGGAAGGTGAGCGTGCAGAGGGCGAAGAACGGCGGGTCGGGCGCGAGCTGCAGACGTAATCGCATGGTGCCGACGATCCCGCGCAGGTCAACCCAGACGGGGACCTTGAGTCGGCCAGGCAGGTAGAAGGCGATATAGAGGTGCATATCCTTGGTTCGGTCCTGAAACTTCTTCATGCTGGAGCGGGCGCGGTAGGCGAAGGCCACCTCGAGACAGATGAAGTCGCCTTCTTCGGCCTCCATGCCTTCAGCGACTTCCGTCTGGGCGCCATCGTCTTTCTGCTCCGTGTCGCCCTCCTCACCATCTCCGCTCTGCTCGTCCTTGGTATCACCATCTACCTCGCCTTGGCCGGGTACCGTCCGATCGCTCTGCTCCTTCTTCGTCTGATCTTCGTTCTTCAGCTTGCCGTTCGAGCCTACGGACCGCGCGGCCGCTCCCGTAGGCAGCCATCGCACGCCCAAGATCCGGATGCTCTCACTACCCTGCCCTATATCATCCACACTCACCATGTGCACCATGCTCGGTAGCGAGGCCTGCATAATATCCTCCAGCTGATCTGCAACGCTCGTGAACAGATCCGGGTTCACCAGCGGCCAGACCGCCGCCAAGAGCGAGTTCAGCCACGCCACCGACTCGTTCTCATGAGCTTTGGCCTGCTGCTTCTCGCTGCCGCGGTTGGCCTCCCAAATCTCATCGTCCCATACGCTCTCGATACGCCGCCCCATCCAGTTCCGGACTCCAGTGTTGAGTGCCCAGACAGCAGCGACGCTCAGCAAACCGAGCACGACCCAGACTGCAATGCTGCCGAGGAAGCGGGAAGTCTCTTGTCTATCAGTCTCCGCTCGCAGCACCCTTTCCAGACCCACCGCGACCAACATGACCGCCACCGCACCACCAAGTCCCATGGAGACGCCGCGCTTACTGATCTCCGCCAAATGTTCGCGAACCCGATTATATTCCGGAGGCGGATACAAAGCCTGCATGTTCTGCCGACCCTGCTCCGTCTCATGCCACTCCTTCTGCAGCTGCTTGCCCGACTTGTTCTTGTTGCTGAGTCCGGTGGCCGTGCGCGGAGTCGATCCCACGGGTGTATCATTCTCCGCTATATCCTTCAGTGCTTGGGATGTGAAGTCGTGGATCTGTCCGTGTTAGCTCTCCACCCTCCGTCCCGCAGCTGGGCTATACCCTCTAGACTCACCGTCACCGGAAGATGCGTCACCGGATCCGTGACCTCTCGCTCCGCCCGCTCATCTTTCCGCTTCTTCATGCTCTTCCACTTGTCCTTGGCACTGCCAGACACAGTCTGGCTCGTATCCTCCGTGACAGAAGGGTCCTCATCCGGGTATTGCTCCACGTCATCCTTCTTCTCCTCCTCGTGCTCTTCGTGGCCGTGACTGCCACCCTCGGCGCCCTGCCGCGCGTCCTCGCCCTCGCCCTCCTTGTCCACCTGCCAGTAGTCCTTCGCACGCTGCCTGGAAGAGGATCCCGCGCCATCATCGACCTCGTCGCCGCCCGAGTCCGCGGCGGTGGCTTTCCGGTCCTCCTTCTCTTCCCGGTATCTTTGGACGGTCGGGATGGTGTGCTTGCCGGTGTATGGCGCTTGGTACTGGCGGCGGCGATTCTCGTCGGCGTCATCTCTGCCCGACATGGTGGTGAAGTGCTGGGGCGGGGGGGTGCACTTCTCTACCGAGCCATTGCCTTTGCCTGCACTGTCTGCCAAAGGCGCGTGTTGCGGGAAGCTTGTGACATTGGAAGCTCTTCCAGGTGGATGGAGGATGAGGAGATGGGGATGGCAAGTGAAGGAGACCAGTGACAGTCAGAATACCTACGTCATGCTATAACAATACAAGGCAGGCGTGACCGCGGACGAGTACACGCGTCTCGACGACATGCCGCGTCGTTGAACCTGCTTCGCTTCGCTTCACTTCACGTTGTTTCGTAGCAGTCAGTAGTACCAGCGAGGTGGGGTAGCACGCGAGAGGAGACGGCCCAGAGCTTGGTCGGAGCGGAGCGGGGCGGAGTGAAGGTCGAGCGCCGAGACTCCTGACTCGCGTGTGCGGAGGGCACGAGGGACCCCTCTCTCCGCGGCGTCGAGGTTAGCAGCGGTAGCGGTGTCTTGATGCTCTCCAGGTGACGCTTCCGCGGAAAGGCGTGAGGTGCGTAACAGCAGGACATGTCCGATGGCACAGCGACCCGCGTGGACTCCCACACGGGAAGGTGAAGGAGCAGGGCCGGGCAACACCGCTGCATGTCACTGCTGCCGCCCTGAAGCGCGCCCTGGTACATTCCATGTACATGGAGTATTGCGGCGGGCGTGGGCGTTGTAGTACATGTCCCTCCGCCAGCCGCGCCACCTCTTCTCCTCTTCCTGAGCGCTGTCGAGGTTCGGGCGAGGAGACGGAGAGGAGTGTGGGCACGGGCAGCGGACCTTCGCTTGCTTGCAGGGCAGAGCTATATGTACATGTACCCCGTTATGCACACCTCAGCCTCCGCCACCGACTGCACCTTGGAGGCCGCCCACGATGTGAACCTCCAGGCACTACTCTGTCAGCGCGCATCGACCCTGAAATGAATTGAACCTCGCTAATAATCCTGGCCCCTTCCCTCACCGGTCTTGGTGGGTCCCACACGCGCGCACTCCAGAGCCTCCAACAGCCTCGCCCGAACGCGCTCGCGACCCCATCCCCAAACATGCACGGGCGCTGACCTCCCCGCCATCCCGTCCACGCGTCACACCTGAGGATCCAACTCGCTCACCGGTAAAACCGACAGTCCTCCGAAGAGCAGTCATAATGCCGACCTTGCTCCTCGGTCCCGCCGTCCCCTTTGGCTTCGACTCTGGCCTTCCCGGCGGCGAAGACGAGTTGGAGCGCTCGCTGGGCGATATCGACATGACAGCCGATCAATCCTTCATCTGGCCCGCGCACGACGCTCACTGGTCAGACTTCGCCTCATCTCCTCTGGACTCACTCTCGACCGCTGCCTCGGACTGGGCGCGGTCGCCAGGCAAACAGAGCGTGCCGAACAGCAGTAACGCGCGCGCCTCGAGCTCACTCTCGCCCGGTACCGGGTCCGTCATCTTCACTCCCACCTCCCCAGAGACCCTCGACCTCTTCGGAGATGTCACGCTTCTTGACTACGCCGAGACCTCCGACGACCCATCGACGACGAACAGCTTCAGCCCTTCGTCAGATGACTATGTTCACGTCGCCCGCGTCCCCGGCCAGCCACGCGGCGGACGCCACTTGAACAATCGGCCCCCATCTGCCTCGCGATCAGGGGTTGCGCCTTCATCTTCGCACCTATCCGTCACCACAACCACTACTCCAGCTCGTGCATCTACTCGGTGGTCGCCATCGGTATCAACGTCAGCTACCGGTGCATGGATGGACCCCTCCGGCGGCCAGTGGGGCCATCTCGATCTGTCAAACTTCAATTTCAACCTCAATCAGACTGCAACGTCACAGCCACTCGACACGGATCCGCTGTCGGACATCCACGCGTTCACGGGCGTGACCACGCGAAGCTTCGACACCGGTTTTCCGCTCCGGTCGACCGACAACAGTGGGCAGATGTTCATGCAAAACCCATACGGACCAAACTACCCTTTCGCGCCGCAGCAACCGCAGACACATCCCGGCACCTCACTGGGAGATACGCACGGGTATCGCGGACAGCATCATCCGTTTCTAGGCCCTCCGGCGGCGAGTGTCACCCAGCCTGCGCAACGTCATCTTGGCTTCCCACCGACCGTACCGTCTCAGTACGGCGAGATGGCCCCACAGAGCAGTGGCCACAACGTGTCTCGGGTACACGATGCACAACCGGTGGACACATCGTTCTCGTCGTTGCCAGCCTTCTCATCTGGACCGCCCGCGCGCCCAGAACGCCACGCTCCATACCCACAGCCTGTTGCACGACAAGATCAAGTAGCCCAACAATCACGCACACAACATGCGCACCTCACAGTCCCACCCAGCGCGGCTGTACTTGCGGCCAATAGAAGACTCCAACCGCTTGTGCCTGGATCAAGTCGCGCCACGGCCACAACGTCTGCCCAAGCCGAGGGTACCAAGAAAGGAGGACGGAAAAAGAACATGCGGTTGGAGGCGGGAGCACGAGAGAGGAGTCATATGATGCGAAAAACAGGCGCTTGCTGGCGATGCGCACTGCAGCGTGACCCGGTAAGTCCGAAAGATGAAAGTGATGGCTGCCTTACTCGCTGATCATCGCGCATAGTGCCCGGACGGAGACACCCCGTGCCATAGGTGTCACATCAGATCGCAGAAGGGACAGCAGTACTATTTCGAGTGCGACCGCTCGAAGCTGCCGGACTTTGTGCACGACTTCCTGCCACGTGAGCATTCGATCGTCCGGCTTCTACGCACTATTTCGCTGACCCAAACATTGCCGTAGCTTCCATGACCGGCATGCACCAGAAACAGTCCATCGAAGACTACGTAGCGGACAAAGTTGTGCGGTGGGACAAGGACAACTGGCTCGACATCTGGCTCACCTGCGGCTACGGCCCGGCGCTGCAGTGGAGACTGTACGAGTTCGACCCGAAAGACGACGAGCCCTGCTGGCAATTACAATACCTACAGGATCCCACCACGCGGCAGCAGGTGTCGTACAGGAAGTACTCGCCCCCGTTTGGGCTGATGAGGCTGGACCCCAGCGATGAGACGCACTTCGATGGGTACATGGAGCAGCTCTTGCACCCCGACCATCTTTGGGAGTTTGGCTGGACGTGTTTCGAAGAGGAGACGCAGGTCGATGACTTCCAAGCCAGGCTGCTACAAGCGATGTGCGAGCTCTCGACGACTACTCAGGATGAGGAAGTACGTCCATCCAATCATCCAAACCCCACCAACATCTACTGACAACAACACCCACCCCACAGCTCCGCGAGCTCCTCCGCCGCATCCTCCGCATGATGGTCCTAACCTACATAATGGGCCACACCCTCACCCTCCCCGAACACACCACCCCCGCCGTCCTCGCCGCGGTCCGCATGTCCCCGCCGCCCCACCCCCCAACCCTCACCTCAACCCACCACACCTCCCCACGCCTCGCGAACCGCCAGCTAAAGTTCTTCTTCCACCTCCTGCGCGAGCGCGTCTACCTCGACCTCCTGCACTGGCAACAACAAACCCTCCGCTCCTCCCCGCGCAAAGACGCCACCTGGCTCCCCGCCTTCTGCGTCACCCTCGGCATCGCCATGGTACTCGAGGAAGTCCAACGGACACTCTGGATCCAGGCGGACGCGAAGGCGCGGAAAGATGCGGCGAATGTGACGCGCGCGCAGGCGGAGACGGAGGCGGCGAATGCGTGCGCGCGCATCGATGAGCGGTTCAAGTTGCTGGTGGGGTTGTTCCAGTGTAAGTACCGGGATCGGAAGTGGGGGCTGGGGGGCAGTTTTGGGAATCAGACGCCCGAGGTGCGGGATCCGGTGTCGAGGGGGTTTTTGGCGGGGGTGTTGGGGTTGCTTTATGAGAAGCGTGAGTTTGTCATCACACCTTTCTCTCTTTTGGGTAATGCAGATGGTTTGGCGGTACAGGGTGGATGGCTGACTTTGGTGGTATACAGGAGAGCACCTGAGGAGTCGCGAGAACGTGCCGTTGGCGTCGGAGAACCAGTGCTTCTATACGTCGCGGTTGGTGGCGAGGTTCTTGCTGCCGTTCTTGGGTTTGCCGCCATGAGAGGAAGCTTCATGGCTTCATGCGCAACGAGGCTACGAGGTTATGAATGTATGGGCGATGCACTCGGTTGG
Source organism: Friedmanniomyces simplex (assembly GCA_005059865.1). Lineage (NCBI taxonomy): Eukaryota > Fungi > Ascomycota > Dothideomycetes > Mycosphaerellales > Teratosphaeriaceae > Friedmanniomyces > Friedmanniomyces simplex. The sequence goes on from NAJQ01000267.1 coordinate 10,329, forward strand.
TGTGTTGATCCATACACGAGACAGGAAAAGAGAGAGAGGGTTGGGATAGCAGGTCGATCAAGTTGGTTTGACGCTGTAGTCCCTGTACCATATGACCTCACTTCACCTCTCCTCCATGCATCTGATGACTTGGAGATCTCACTGCAATTCAAACGAACCTCCCGTCTCTGTGAACGACATGCATGTCTCCCACCCACCCAAGCCAAGCCAAGCGTAATATGATACCAAGGCGGAATCCTTCGAAGGATCAACAGGCACAGGAAGCTCTGCCCGCGGGCCCGTCATCCAATATGATTGGTGCTGCCATCCAACCAACATGGCGGTTTCAGGCTACAGCTCCATTAAAACACCCGTTTGTCTGTGTACATATAAAAAGGCTGTAACCCTCCGTACCTGCTTCCATTCAACAACCCATCTACATAGTCCCCCCCCGCTCTCCCACCCCAAAACGACCATGGAACCCTTCACCCTCATAGAAGAAACCCCCTCCCCTCCCGCCCCCACCCCCCACCACCTCTTCACAAACGTCCTCTCCCTCACCTCAAGCAAAACCGCCGACCACGACCTCCAATACATCGCCGCCCTGCGCGCCGCCCACCCTGCCCAAATCGTGACCACCTGCCCAACCTACAACATCCCGCTTCGCGCCTTTGCCGCCGCCGGCCACGCCACCTGCGAGCTCGACACGACCACGGATGCCTTCGCCAGCTGGCGCGGGTTTAACCCGCCCCGGCTGCGACAGAATCGGGGCACTCTGGCGGAGTCGGTGCATTTCGGTAAATTCCACTATCAGTGGAACCGGGAGGATTTCATCTTGTTCACGGTGGGGGGGATGCAGTATATCCTCAAGGAACGCCGGGGGTCCGAGGATGTGTACGGTCCGTCCCAGATCACGGATGCGCTGATCCAGACGGTCGGGGATTGGCTGCTGGGGGACCAGGAGGTGGTGTGGGTGTTTGATCTGTACTGGCAGCGGAGCAAGGGGTTGTATCATGAGGTGATGAAGGCGACGTGGGAGAAGGTAAGCACATGCATGTTTTCAAGCGAGAGAAGATTGAGTTGAACGGAGTGTGTGGTTTTTGTGAGGCTGATCGATCGGGTGTTGTTTTATGTGAACAGGTCATCCTAGACGAGTCAATCAAGAAGGATCTCACGTCCGTGACGAACAAGTTCTTCTCCTCCAAGCAGGTCTACGAGGACCTGGGCGTGCCGTGGAAACGGGGCTTGCTGTTCCATGGCCCTCCTGGCAACGGCAAGACCATCTCGATCAAGGCGTAAGTCAGTCAGAGAACTCCGCATTACCAGCATTCTTGATTTGCTGCGGACTTGACCCCTTTGCTGAAGAAAAAACAATAATAATGTGTGTGCATCCACCTCCAGGCTCATGCACACGCTCCTCAGTCGCAAGGACCCCATACCGACCCTGTACGTCCGCCACGCGCCCCAGACCTACCACATCCGGAGCGTCTTCCAGCAGGCGCGGGCGCTCGCGCCGTGCATGCTCATACTGGAGGATGTGGAGACCATTGTCACGCCGCAGACGAGGTCGTACTTTTTCAACGAGATGGTCTGCCCTTCATCTACTACGCTATCCCCCTCTTGAGGGCGATGACTGACAGTGTCGCAGGACGGTCTGGAGAACAACGACGGCATCTTCGTCGTGGCCTCGACCAATTTCCTCGATCGCCTGGATCCCGGGTTATCCAAACGGCCCAGCAGATTCGACAGGTAATGTCATCCATCAAAGCTTGCAGCCCAATTCACTGGACGAGTGAACGATTAATAAATAAACGAACGCAGGAAATACCTCTTCCCCCTCCCCAACGAGCACGAACGAACCCTCTACTGCGAGTACTGGTACCACAAGCTCGAGCACAACGCCGCCATCGTCTTCCCCAGGAAACTGGCCCCAGCGATGGCGAGGATCACGCCGGGGTTCTCCTTTGCGTTCCTGCAGGAGTGCTTCGTCGCCACGCTGTTGATTCTCGCTCGGGGGGAGGATGACGCTTACTCCGCGCCGAGGGGTGGCGGGCATGACGACAACGGACTGGACAAGTACGAGATGTGGCGGGTTTTCAAGCAGCAGGCTGATATCTTGAGAAAAGAGGTCGAGGGGCAGGAGGGCCAGCAGCTGACGGCGTGGCGTGAGGATCGGGAGCAGCAGCTTCCCACCACTTACGCTGATATGGGCGAGCCGACTGACAATCTCCGACGCCCGCACAACGAGCAATGGAGCACGCACCCGGACACGGTCCTCCCGGATCTGGAGCGGCTGCGCGTGAGGGAAGAGGAGGTCCTGCCGGAGTTGCCGTATCCTGCCATCAAGGGCCGGTATCTCAATTCCGCGGCGTTTGATTATCGGCTGTAGGTGTTGCGTTGAGCGAGGGGCGAGGAGATACGGGTTGGGGTGTAACGATAGCATTATGGACCTTTATAGTGATCGCGACCTTCGTTCTTTCCGTTTTCGTTGCTTTGGTTCGGGTGTTGGTGGTGGACTTACACCCCCCATTGACGTAGTGTACATGTAAATTCCGGGCTCGCCATTAACGCCATCACGCCCAGTGGCACCCGATAAATACACATCTTCTGCCTCCCAAATGAGAAAGACAAAACCGACTCTCACAGCCTGTCATCAAGCTCGCCGGGCTTGATAGATCCATCATCATTCAGCACCGGCCATCTCGACGCCATCGGCTACCTGCTTCTCGCCGCTCCCCGTGGGCCACTACCCGGTGGAACGGAACAAACACAGCTCGATTTAAGTGAGGTGGCAGCAGCGTGCGTCGACTACCGCGTCCTTCTCGAAGCCGCCATTGTCTCGAGCGAGCGAGATCCTCGCTCGGTACGGTAGTGTATGGAAGGTAGGGCTCGTTCGGGAGCAGGCAAGCACAACCGGGGGGG
>NAJQ01000267.1:13313-36366 GCA_005059865.1 Friedmanniomyces simplex
GTTGACGACGAACACGCTCGGTGCTGTTTGATATATAATTTCCCAAGGCACTGGGATAGCCGCTATACGAGCAACTGGGCACGTCGCTGCGAGCCAGGGTGGCGTGCCTGGCACTGTTCTGCGGTCAGTCAAGAGCGTTGCTATTGTGGCTTGTCGTGCTGCCGCGCAGCCTTGGAACCATATCTCACCCATCGATCCACAAGGACATCCACTAACGCGCGTGCGAGACGTCTACCTCGTGGGGGCTCCGAGACTCCATGTTACTCCCGTTGAATCTTGCCCACCCCGACCCGGATCACAGCTACATGTACGACAGCGAGGCAGGTGGCATCCGAAGTGGGCGCCATGCTCGAAGGGCGCCCACCCGCCCACACAGAGGAGTACATGTCCGCTGGATGAGCTGCCGTCTCACGATCACATGCATTGATATTGTAGCGCTTCGGGTGCATGTACTTCGTTCGGCCGACTGGGACCGGCAGAGTAGCATGTAGTACAGGTGACCAGCGGGCGAATAAAGCATACCGGTACATCCTACATGCACTTGCCGGTACGAGAGCCGCCGCCGTGGCCGGTGGGGAGTCACGATGCAGTCACGCTGGGTCATCGACTCTCGTGCGCCTTCCTGCTGGCCTCTGGAGCAAAGCGGAAGCCGGCACACCTCCTTCGCACCTTCCGGTTGCGCCGTCACCGCCTCGTGTCGGTGGCAGCCTAGAAGCATTGTAAGCAGGTGCTGAGTCAGACTTCTCGCACCGGTGGTGTGGTGTTTGGGGTTAGGTACGGTACGGCACTACTCTCAAACCACATTTTGAAACGGGGGAAAGAGTGGTGGGACGGGGAGTGGTAAGCGGATGCGTGGACAGAGGCCGTTCCCACCAAGGCGCGTGGCCACAAAGCCAAGTGACGAGATCTGCGTGGCGGCGGAAGGCTTGTTTGCAGGTGGTGACTAAAGCAGATCTCGGCCGACGGATCAACCAATTGAAGGCGCTGGATTGGGTAATGCTAGCCCCGGCACCCGGAGTTTACACTGGCCTGCCCCGATGTCCATGTCGAGGCATCATGCACCTCGCACCTCTTATGTGCATGGCCTCGGTTCGTCGCTCAACGTCTGCTGTGTCTTCGCAGCCGACTCCTCCCCCCAGTCGCTCGTTACCATAATCATCACACTGCTCTGGTGTTGTCGCGCAGTCATGACCGACTCTGCGCCTCTGCCCGAACAGGCCTTGGCCACAAACACGGAATCAACCTTACGCCACCCCCAGGATCCCGCACTCTCCGAACCTTTGGCGGAAGAACCCCTCGCTGTGGACAGCTCGAAAGCGTCGTCCAACGAGGAGAAGGTGGTGGAGAAGGAGGTTGCGGAGGACTCGTCGAGTTCAAACGATGACGACGAGAAGGACAGAAATATCGTGCGGCCGGCGGTGGAGCGGACACACAGCACATGGACCACCACCAGCGCCGCGACGTCGATTGCACGCCCCGAAGAGCAACCGCCGAGGAAACAGACATGGGGCGAGAAGTTGAACCCGCTGAAACACAAGACACTGCCGCCCATACCGGAACAGCGAGCAGTGTCCCGCGAGTACGGGGCCGGCTTTTTCAACAAACTGTATTTCCAATGGATGGCCCCGTTGATGAGCGTCGGCTACCAGCGCCCGCTCGAGGTCAACGACGTATGGAGAGTGAACCCGGATCGCAGTGTGGAGAAGCTGCAGCCGATGCTGGAGGAGGCGTTGCGGAAACGAAAGGCTTCCGGAAGCAAGAACCCGCTACCGATGGCCCTATACGACACCTTCAAGACCGAATTCCTCATCGGTGGCGCCTGTCAATTGACCGCCGCATGCGTGCAGGTGCTCTCGCCCTTCACGATGAAGTACCTGATCGCTTTCGCGGGAGAAGCATACTACGCCGTCCACGATCACACTCCCGCGCCATCGATCGGGAGAGGTGTCGGGCTCGTCATTGGCATCACGTGCATGCAGATGATCCAGTCCATCACCACGAACCATTTCATCTATCGCGGCATGACGGTGGGCGGACAAGCGCGCGGTGCTCTGATCGCCATCATCTTCGACAAGGCCATGAAGCTGTCCGGCCGCGCGAAAGCGGGAGGCAAGGCGGAGGATGCCAAGATGGAGACTCCGGAAGGCATGGTACCCGGCAGCAAAGAGGAGAAGAAGTTTTTGAAGAAGAAGCTCGGCAAAGGGGCTCAAGGCAAGAGCGGCGTGGTCGGGGACGGCGAAGGCTGGAGCAACGGTCGCATCGTCAACTTGATGTCCACGGACACCTACCGAGTCGACCTAGCCTCCGGCATGTTCCACATGGTCTGGACCTCGCCCATCCAAATCATGCTCACCCTGGCTCTACTCCTCATCAACCTGACCTACAGCGCCTTGGCCGGGTTCGCCTTCATCTGCTTGTGCATGCCACTGCTCGCCAAGTCCATCAAGAGCCTGATGGCGCGCCGCAAGTTCATCAACAAGATCACGGATCAGCGGGTGTCGCTGACGCAGGAGATCATATCCTCGGTCCGCTTCGTCAAGTTCTTCGGGTGGGAGATGAGCTTCATCGACCGTCTGGCGGAGATCCGCACGCGCGAGATCAACAAGATCAGCTTCTTGCTTTCCATCCGGAACGGTATCATGGCGGTGTCGATGACGATGCCCATCTTCGCTTCCATGCTGGCTTTCATCACCTTCTCCCTCACGAAGCATCCACTTAACCCGGCGCCGGTGTTCTCATCGCTTGCGCTGTTCAACGCCATGCGCATCCCGCTCAATTTACTACCTATGGTTATCGGCCAGGTCGTCGACGCAAACGCATCCCTCGGACGTATCCAGGAGTTCCTGGACGCTGAAGAATTGGAGGACGAGGCGGAGTGGAACTACGAGATGAAGAACGCCATCAGTCTGCGAGACGCCGAGTTCACCTGGGAGCGCACGTCGACGCAGAACACGGACAGGAAGCCCGGCCAGGACCCGAAGGGCATGAAGCAGGAGAAGATGGAGAAGAAGCAGGCCAAGAAGGATGCGAAGGAGGAGAAGCGGAAGTCGAAGCAGATGGATAAGGAGAAGCTGGGGAGTGTGCCGCAGACGCCTACCAGTCCCGCCACCTCCATTAGTCCCCAAAGTCCGATCGCCGGCGAGGAGAGTGAAGACCATCCTTTCCACATCCGCGACATCAACCTCGATGTTGGTCGTAACGAGCTGATAGCGGTCATTGGCTCGGTCGGTTCGGGCAAGAGCTCGCTCCTGGGAGCGCTGGCGGGCGACATGCGGAGGACTACCGGCAACATGACCCTCGGAGCCAGTCGCGCATTTTGTCCGCAGTATGCCTGGATCCAGAATGCCACCGTAAAGCAGAACATCGTCTTCGGCAAGGAGTACGACAGCAGATGGTACAACGAGGTCATCGATGCCTGTGCGCTTCGCCCGGATCTCGACATGCTTCCGAGCGGCGACATGACCGAGATTGGCGAGCGAGGCATCACGGTCTCCGGTGGGCAGAAGCAGCGTCTCAACATCGCGCGAGCGATCTACTTCAACGCTGATATTGTCCTCATGGACGACCCGCTCTCGGCGGTCGATGCGCACGTCGGCCGCCATATCATGGACAATGCGATTTGTGGTCTGATGCGGGATAAGTGCAGAGTGCTCGCTACACATCAGCTGCACGTGCTCCATCGCGTTGACCGGATTGTCTGGATGAAGGAGGGCGGGATCTACAAGGTCGCGACTTTCAATGAGCTGATGGAGCATGATACTGAGTTCCAGAAGCTCATGGAGACTACCGCCGTCGAGCAGAAGACGGAGGCGGCCGAGCACGACGGCGACGAGCATGAAGATGAGAAGAAAGTGGTGCAGAGGAAGAAGGGGAAGAAGCCGGCTGGCGCGCTGATGCAAGTCGAGGAGCGCGCGGTCAAGGGCGTGGGCTGGGACGTCTACAAAGCGTACATCCAGGCCTCCGGAACGATCTGGAACCTACCGCTCGTCCTTCTCATCCTTCTCCTGTCGCAAGGCGCCAACATCGTCACCAGTCTGTGGCTGTCATACTGGACCTCAAGCCGCTGGCACCTTCCCTTGGGCGTCTACATCGGCGTCTACGCCGCCCTCGGCGTGGTCCAAGCCACCCTCCTCTTCATCTGGTCCGTCGCCCTCACCGTCCTCGGAACGCGCGCCAGCAAGGTCATGCTCCACCGCGCCGTGCGCCGCGTCCTGCGCGCCCCGATGTCCTTCTTCGACACCACCCCCCTCGGCCGCATCACGAACCGCTTCTCCAAGGACGTCGACACCATGGACAATACCCTCACGGACAGCATGCGCATGTTCTTCATGACCATGGCCATGATTTGCTCGGTCTTCATCCTGATTATCGCGTACTACTACTACTTCGTCATCGCGCTCGTGCCGCTGACGGTCATGTTTTTGTTCTCCGCGGGCTATTACCGCGCTTCGGCGCGCGAGATCAAGCGGCATGAGGCGGTGCTGCGGAGTGCGGTTTTCTCGCGCTTCGGGGAGGCTGTGACGGGGACCTCGACGATCCGCGCTTATGGCTTGCAGAAGCAGTTCGCCAAGTCTGTCAACGATGCGGTCGATGACATGGACGGAGCGTACTTCCTGACGTTCGGCAACCAGCGCTGGCTCTCGTCGCGACTGGACGTTGTGGGTAACCTACTGGTCTTCACGGTCGGCATCCTAGTGGTGACGTCCCGCTTCGCCATCAACCCCAGCACCGGCGGCCTCGTGCTCTCCTACATCCTCACGATCGTCCAGATGATCCAGTTCACCGTCCGCCAGCTGGCCGAAGTGGAGAACAACATGAACTCCACCGAGCGCATCCACTACTACGGCACGGAGCTGGAGGAAGAAGCGCCCCTCCACCTGGCTGAAGTCCGCCCCACCTGGCCGGAAAAAGGCGAAATCGTCTTCAACAAAGTCGAAATGCGCTACCGTGCCGGCCTCCCCCTCGTCCTCAAAGGCCTCTCCATGCACGTCCAAGGCGGCGAGCGCATCGGCGTCGTCGGCCGTACCGGCGCAGGCAAATCCTCCATCATGTCCACCGTCTTCCGCCTCATCGAGCTCTCGGGCGGTAGCATCCGCATCGACGGCGTCGACATCGCCACGGTCGGCTTGCACGATCTCCGCTCCCGCCTCGCGATTATCCCCCAAGACCCCACATTATTCCGGGGCACCATCCGGAGTAACCTCGACCCCTTCGACGAGCACGACGATCTGAAATTGTGGAATGCCTTGCGTCAGGCCGATTTAGTCGGGAGTGAACAGGCGATCGAGGACGAGAGCGGACGGATACACTTGGACACGACGGTGGAGGACGAAGGGCTGAATTTCTCCCTCGGGCAGAGGCAGTTGCTCGCGCTCGCGCGGGCGCTGGTGCGGGGTTCGCAGATTATCGTGTGCGATGAGGCGACTTCGTCGGTGGATTTCGAGACGGATCAGAAGATCCAGAAGACGATTGTGCGGGGGTTCAAGGGGAAGACGTTGTTGTGTATTGGTTTGTTCTCCCTCCCTCTCTCCCTCCCTCCCAAAGATCCCTTCCCTGCATTTATGCGAAGAAAACACCTTGCTAACTCTCACTAGCCCACCGCCTCAAGACAATCATAGGCTACGACCGCATCCTCGTCATGGACGCCGGCAACGTCGCCGAGCTCGACACCCCGCTGCGCCTCTACGACCAACCCGGGGGGATTTTCCGCAGTATGTGCGAGCGCAGCGGGATCGGGCGGCAGGATTTCTTCGAGAGCGTCGAGGCGCGGTTGGGGGAGGAGAGTCCCGTGTTGGAGCGGTCGTTGAGTCAGGTTGTGGTGGCGGGGGAGCAGTAAGGCGGTAGGCGGTAGGTATTTGATAGGAAGGACTTGACTTGGATAGGATTTGGGTTGGGGTTGGGGTTGGGGGTTGGGGTGGATGTTTTTTTCTGGGCATCAGCGTGGCCTTTTTTCAGTTTGTGCAAAGAGAGGAGGCGGGAGTTGTGGGGAGGGGAGCATCATCAGCGTGTGCAGCCTTTTTGGGGGGGGCGATTCACCTCAGTGATCAAAACAGACTGGAGCCCAGGACCGAGTGCGTTTTCGCACATCTACACGGGCTAGACAGCTCAGCTCAGCTCAGCAAATTCACGCAAAAGGATATGCGAAGCACTACTACATGTACTACTGCTGCTGCCGTGCTGCTGCTGCCTCTATTCAGTACACATGCATATACCTCGGCGGCCCTCCTGGCCACAACGGAGATGGTGACATTGCCGGTACATAAATGTACCTCATATTGTTCGATCTAGCTGCTTTATCCGGCCCCCTATAAGCTCTCCCGCCGGCGTAGACTGGACCGTGGAAACCCACGCCGCCACACCAGCGGGGGGGCGACACAATTTAGTTTACTAGGTACAGGTACAGCTTCCAAGTAGTCTCGTGCAGCATCCAATTCACTAGGGAGCAACTGCCAACTCCTCCCCCGAAAAGAGAGGGAAATTCAACCACATGACAGTCCGGCCTTGAATCACCCAGAACCCCGCACTCCTCATTACCGTAATAATACGCCGTCGGTTCCCCTCAGAAAGGAAGGTTCGCAGTCTACTACTGTAGGAGGTGCATACATGTACTGCACAGAATAGCGCTACCTCCTACCCTCTCTGGCCGAAAGCGGTAATCTGTTGATGCTACCAGACCTGCATGGGGAGGGCGCTATAGGCAATCCTGCAGGTAAGGTAGTGTGTAGATCGACGGCCCCCCCTGGGTCAAGCAGGCAAGCAAGGTGATGTTACGTGACCATCCCTTTGAACCGTTGGAACAATCCTTCCTGCCCACCTGAAGGGGGAACGATCAGGTGGGCTTCCAATGGGCTGCAAGCTACCTCATGTGTCCTGGCGTTACTCCTACTACTGCTACTGCTGGGAGGGGCGGGAAGTCCATAAAGGTGACTCGCCATGCTCTCCGGCTCTGTCGAGAATGCATCCATAGCTCATCCCAACCATGTTCTCACGATCCCCCATCATCGCCGCCTTACTTGCTTCAGCCGGCACAGTACTCCCCGTCCAGGCCGTCACGCTCGCGGACGCGGAAGCGAGTTATCATACGCTACAGCAGTTCTACAATGAATCGATTGGACTGTGGATCCCGTAAGCCATCCGATGAGTGCGACACTCGTTTGTAGGGTGTTGCGACACCTGGCTGATTCGTTGGCCAGATCAACCGGGTGGTGGAACTCGGCCAACTGTATGTGCCGTTGTATCGTTTACGGGGCGAGGTCGGATGTGCTGACGGCATGCCAGGCCTGACAGTGATCGCCGACCTTGCCGCGATCGATGGCTCGGTCAAGGCCCAGTCGCAGTCGGTGTTCAGCAATACTTTCCGGGAGGCCCAGCTGTACAATCTGCAGATGCAGAAGGTGAGGATTTGTCATTGGCCGGATTCGTCGTCCGAGAGCACTCGCTGAGCGTGACGTTGCGTCGTTCCGCAGGTCGTCGGCGCGAACTACTTGCCATGGACGTGAGTAATGAGTCGACGACGACGGCGGTACGTCAAATATCGGCGTGATGTTGACTCTTGGTGTGTAGATACTATGGCCACCACTGGCCATACTTTCCTCCGGGCTGGCACAGGCCAAACCCGCATCAGACCAATGTAAGAGAAAGTAAACCCGCAAAGACCCACTCGAGATCTTGCTGATCCGGATGTCGTTTGGTAGGGGTTTCTGAACTCGTACTGTGAGTCTTCCTTGTGGGCTCACACACACACACCCGCTCGTGGTTATTGACTGCTGTGCTCCCGGAATTAGATGACGACGAAGGCTGGTGGGCTCTGGCGTGGATCGCCGCCTACGACGTAACCGGCAACGGCCAATATCTCTCCACAGCCGAATCCATCTTCGAAGACATGAAGGCAGCCGCGGGTACGACGCCCTGCGACGGGCTCATCTGGTGGGACAAGAACCATACCTACGTCAACGCAATCGCGAACGAGCTCTTCCTGGACGTTGCGGCACACCTCGCGAATCGCGGGGGCAACAGAGCGTCGTACTACCTGTCTTGGGCGAAGAAGCAGTGGGCTTCCTTCAAAGGCAGTGGCATGATCAACGATCAGAATACGATCAATGATGGTCTCAATATTACTACCTGCCAGAATAACGGTCAGTCGAGTCACAATATAATGCTTTCTAGACTTACTGATCCTTCTTCGTAGGTGGTACCGTATGGTCTTACAGTGAGTGGAAAGCGTCACCGCAGCCGAAGAGGCATCCGAAGCTTACATCGTCTTCTTCTCCAGACCAGGGTGTCATCCTGGGTGGCCTCACCGAGCTGAGTAAGGCGACCAAGGACAACGCGTACATCACCATCGCCAAGCAGATCGCTGACGCGGCGATCGCGAATCTGACGGTCAACGGAATCCTTCACGCAAGCCAGCCTACTGAGCAGTCCCTGGAGCCAATAACAGAACGAGTGCTAACCTTGTATCTAGGACTCTTGCGAGCCTGACTGCGGCGCGGATGGGTCCCAATTCAAAGGGGTCTTCGCAAGAAACTTGCAGATCCTACAGCAAGCCAGCCCGGAAGCGCGGTACGCCACGTTCTTGCAGGACAACGCCAACAGCATATGGGCGAACGACCGGGAATGGCAGGATGAGCTGAGTCTGATCTGGTCAGGCCCGTTCATCCAGCCGGCGAACGCTTCGACGCAGAGCTCGGCTTTGGACGCTATTGTGGGCGCTTTGGCGACGTCGTGAGGCGATCGGCGTGGTGGCAGATGTACATCGCCAGGCAGCCTGGTTCTGGCCGGCGAGGCGTGAGCTTCCATAGCGTAGGGCAAGTGTCCATAAGGAATCTGCTAGTCCGGGGACATATTGGTGAGGGCAGTAAGAGGTTCCACTCTCTCCTTGTGCTTAGGAGTCGAGCCGGCGTGCTGGTCTCTATGTAAGGCCTACTTCGGTTGTGTCGTTTACGCCCAGAGCTGGCGAGCTATAGGCGGCCTGAGTCCACAACCACGCTTGGTGAACCTGGCTCATCGCGCGCGACTAATGGCCTTGCCATACAGCGCAGTCACGAAGTAGGGAGTTTGATGGCGTTGCCCATGTCTGTCGTTTGTGATGTTCTGCCGGATTGAATCCCTCAGGTGCACACACAGTAAGAAGCTCGATGCTAGCCATATGTCGGGTCCTTGTTAGTGGAGAAAGGTGTGATTGTTGTGGAGGAGGCGGTTGTCCAGATGCACCAAAGTCGCCGAGGTGGCGTGCACGTGACGTGCCTTGCCGAGATAGAGCCTCGGCACATCGAGGCGTCCACTTATTGACTACTCGGTCCTTTCGTCCCATAACATCACACACCGCCGTCCAGAGGTCTCGATTAGATACGACATTTGGCCGAATCGATATAGCGAGGACTCGTCCCAGACAACCAGCATATCAGCCCAGATTCCAGTATCGACCTCTCCGAAAGCCGCGCCCTCGAAGCCGAGGACACCAGTGGCGAAAGAACAATGGCTTCCGAGAAGGTGGACTACGATGTTGTGATGTGTGTAACGAGTGCGAGAGGAGAACGACGAGCGGCTTGTTCTGACCAGATATATCAGCATCGGTGCCGGCATCAGTGGAATCAACTTTGGTAGGATTCCCAGCAGCCGCGGTATAGATTGGGTAGCTGACGCCTCCGCTAGGGTACCGGCTGCAGGAACGACTCCCAAACCTCTCGTATACCATCCTCGAGAGCCGACATGAGCTCGGCGGCACCTGGTCGCTCTTCAATTACCCGGGTATCCGCTCCGACTCGGTACGTGGTGCACTACTGATGCCGGGGCTTGCCCTCACACTGACGTAAACAGGATCTCTACACGTTCGGCTTCCCATGGCGCCCGTGGGAGGAACAGACGGCCATAGCGGAAGGCCCGCTCATCATCAAGTACATGAAGGAGTCTGCTGCCATGCACGGCATTGACCAGAAGATCCAGTTCAACCACCACGTGAACAATGCAGACTACTCCCGCACCAGCAAAACCTGGGCGTTCAATGTCACTGCCAACGGCACCGAGCAGAAGACGCTGCGGAGCAAGTTCTACCTGATCTGCACGGGCTACTATGACTACAAAGAGCCCCTGCAGGCCCAAATCCCTGGCATCGAAGACTTCAAGGGAACCGTGGCACATCCACAGAGCTGGCCCCAGGATCTGGACTACACAGACAAGAACGTCGTCATTGTAGGCTCCGGCGCCACCGCAATCACGCTCCTGCCGAATTTGGCCAAGAAGGCCTCAACCGTGACCATCCTCCAGCGCTCGCCGAGCTACGTCATGTCCCAACCCGCCGAGGATAGCCTTGAGTGGGGCATCCGCAGACTCACCTGGTTCAGCAAGCCCCTCCAACACCGTCTCCTGCGATGGAAGTGGGTTCTGATGCCCTTCCTGCTCACGAGGTTCGCCTACAACTTCCCCCAGGCTGCTCGGAAGATGTTCGGCAACCTGATCCAAGCCCAACTGCCCCCGACCTTACCACGCGACCCCCATTTCAACCCAACCTACAACCCCTTCGAACAGAGAGTGTGCCTCTGCCCAGATGGCGACTACTACGCCGCTTTGCGCTCCGGCAAAGGCACGGTCGAAACGGGGGTCATCGAGACAGTGACGCCGAACAGCATCAAGCTCGTCTCCGGCAAAGAGCTCCACCCGGACATCATCGTCACAGCCACGGGCCTCAAACTCCGCTTCGCCGGCGGCGTGGCCATCACCGTCGACGGCACCCCGCTCAACATCGCCGACAAGTTCATCTGGAAAGGTGTGATGATCGAGGATGTCCCCAACGCGGCCTACGTCATGGGTTATGTCGATGCGTCGTGGACGCTCGGCGCGGACGCCACGGCGCAGATGGTCTGTCGGATCCTGAAACAGATGCAGAAGGAGGGGGTCAAGGAGATTGTGCCCAGAAGGTCCGAGTACGAGAAGGAGCATATGAAGGAGGAGCCGCTGTTGCGGTTGACGAGTACTTATGTGAAGCGGGCTAAGGACGTGACGCCCAAGACTGGGGCGACGGGGCAGTGGCGGCCAAGGTCGTATTACTACAAGGTAAGCTCTCAAAATACATCAGAAGAAGCCAACGTGACCATGTGCTGATTTTAGTGTGTGTAGGACATCATGATGGCATGGTTCGGCGACATCAAGACGGGCACAGAGTGGGTCAGGGGAGTGTGAAGTGGGATATGAACGGCAGGCGTCCGATTTCGTGAGTAGAATATAGGATATAGAGTGTTGTCGACAGCCATCTTTGTATACATGCTGCAGCCTCTGGATCCGAGACGATATTTCATTGCCTCTTAGAGTTAGACAGAGAGCATAGTGCTGGCGCGAATTTGATCAACCGAACGGACTTTTGCCTAGGGCATCTACTATATCTTACATTGCAGAAGGCCAAGCGAGCAAGCGAGCCAAGAGCGCTCTCCCATCCCATGACCACCATGCACAACTCCATCAAGTCGTCGTACCCTATCAGTACATAGAAGCCACAATGGCAGACCGTCAACTTTCTTCCCCAATCATGGTCAGTCTACACGCAGCTCACACACACACATACACACACACACACACACACACATCCACTCTCCCTCTCCCTCCCCCTCTCACGCAGCCCTCGCCTGCTGCCCCCACCCCGCCCCAGCCGAAGTCAAGGGCGGCAACTTCCGGAACGGCAACCGCTGCTCATACTGCCCACGCGCCGCCGCCGCCGCGTCCTCATGCGACCAAGCAGAGTCCTCCGGCGCGCTGCGGCGTGCGAGTCACATCCCATGATGGTACCCCCTCCCCCCCATCTCACTGCTATAACTCCCCTGCTGGGTCTCCGCCACCTGGCCCTTGAGCACCTTCACCTCGTCCTGCAAATTCCGAATCCGTAGTTCGTATTCCTCCTGCATTTTGCTGAATCTCGCCTCCAGCGACCGGACATAGCCCCAGATATCGCCTTGCTGGTCGTGTCCTCCGCCGCCACCGCTACCGCCGCCGCCGATGATATCCCGCATACTGCTCCCCGAAGACTTGCCATGGCTGGAGAGACTCCCCGGATTCGACCCCTGCCCACCGCCGCCCTGCAGGATCGGCGGTGGCACCTGCTGGATCTGGTGATGCAGGGAGCTCGGGCCGGGCCCACCAGCCAAAGAAGGCTGAAGTATGGAGCGCGTCTGTGGCTGACCCGCGGGGAGCGGTGGCAGTACAGGTCCCGGTAAAGCTTGGCCGGGAGGCTGAGGCGGTGTGCCGCGCCCGCTCCCGCGGCCGAAATGCTGCTGCTGAAACTGAGTGGTCAGGCTCGGAGATCGATTGCGGTTGGGTCCGCCCAAGCTGCCGACGTCGACGCTGAGGCGGTGCTGCTCCGGTGGCTGACCTGGCGAGAGCGGCTTAGGCGACTCGGTCATCAGCCCTTGTTGTTGGAAGACTTGTCCGGGTGGGAGGTAAGGCGGGTAATACGAGGAGCTCATCGAGCCACCAGCGGCGGGACTCGGGTGGCTGGACATGTCGCGCGGCGAAGTGGCTGTGCTCGAACCCGGGTGTATCACGGTTGGCGGGCCCATACTACTCACGCTTGAGCCGTGTGGTCGACCTCCTTGTACAGGCGGATATGTGCTGGAGTGTTGCCGGTAAACCTCCCGGTTCGGATCCTGTGGCGTCTCGAGGTGGGTCCGCTTGCGGCTTGGCTCGCTGCCACGTCGACTCCGTCCTGCGCCGGCTTCATCCTCTTCATCGCCACCGGTATAATCCACTCCATCCATGCCGTCATTTGCGCCATCATAATCGTCACCGTCGCCATCACCAAAGCTGGACCGCCGACCAGCACAGCCCCCAGGGCCTTTATTGTGTCGCGCTAACGCGTCGCCACGCGCGAATCGCCGGCCGCACTTATCACACGTGTGGGGCCTCTCTCCAGTATGCAGTTTCGTGTGGCGCTTCAAGTCGTGCAGCCTTCGGAAACGCGACTGGCATGTTTGACATACATAGGGCTTTTCTTGGCTATGCGTCAGGAGATGACTTTTCAAATTGTGATGTCGCGTGAAATCGGTGGCGCAATACGGGCATTTGTGCCGCTTGTTTGAGGCTGGTGACTTTGGACTACCCTGGATCCCGGGATAGCTCATTCCTCGTGACGGGCCGCCGTCCTGCTCCTGTGGCTGTGGTGGCGGGCCAGGGTATGAGAACGCTTTGCTGCCTTCATCTTGCGCAATCGCAAGATGACCATTGCTGCCGGGATAGCTCGCACCCGCCGTCATCTCCCCCGGTTCGGCCACGAACTGCTGACCAGAGGGAGCGTTGTTGGCGGTGGCTGTCATGGTGGATATCGCGCCCGTACTGTCGAGCGTGCCGATCGTGCCAAAGCTTCCCACACTGACCGGACTGACTTGCAGCGAATCGCTGAGTGTAGTTTCTGGTATGGTGATCTTCTCAGCAACCTTGCGCAGAGGCTCGCTGAGCTTGTTCGGGGCTGGTGCGTCGGATTGTCTGCTAATGCCACCTCCGCCCATCAAGGAGTGCATCGCTTCGACAGCCGGATTCGGGCTGATCTGGCGCGCTTCGACGGACTCCTGTTGCTGTTTCCGCCTTTTCAGATCCGCCATCGCAGCCTGCCCAGTCAATGGCGCAGGAGAACTTCGCGGAGAGTACCCGCGCTTGTTGGTTGTTCTCGGCGATATCTCCGAGTCTGCTGGCAGTCTCTTCTGTGAATGTGGTTGCGGTTGAAGCAGATTTGGATTCTCGGCTCCTGTGCCAAAGTCTTGCACGCTGGAACCGCCTGGAAGGGAGGCCGGGGTTCGCGGTGCTGTATCGAGTGAAGGAAAAGGTTCGGCGGGCGGAGTGGTTGCTCGCTGTACGGAGGCCATGGACTTAGATTGACATTTGGCTCTAACACAACTATCGCTGACTGCATGCATACGTTAGCACTTCCGCCTCGACGTGTCGAAGATCCTATAGCGCGTATGGGGTATTAAGAGATTGCTAGATGGTCTCGTTGTTTGCGCCCGTAGGTGAAGCAGAGCCTGTTCCGCGCAGCGAGACGTACTGTATTCACGGTATGACCCGCAAGGTCCGGTCTACCACCAGGTGCGATTTGACTTCGAATCAGGTGGCTCAATCTGTCGCATGACCTATGGTGTCGTGCCAGGTGCTGGAGAGCGTCTGAACGGTGATGCGCGTGGAATGGGTGGTCTGCTCGACTGCTCGATCCACCCGGGTACGGCGAGGTGGTTGAAAGCGACCGGCGCTGCGCAAAGACTCGAGCTGCCGCAGCGCAGCAAGGTAGGTTGCGCCGACGTCGAGTCCTGGTGACGCACTGTAGCAGGTGAGGCTCACTCTGAGGCTGAACTCTGTCGGATGGCGCTCGGGGCGGTGGCGTGATGTATTCCGGGGGAGGCTGCCGAATTGGCGGGTGTTTCTGGATGGTGCACTTCTCGGTGCTTGAGTTTGTGAAGGCGGTGTTGCTCTTTGATCGGACGAGTCAGTCGTGCAGGGTGCTACGCCGGAGGTGCTGGAGGAGGTTGACAGGATGTGGATGTATAGAGTTACATTGATTAAGGTAGAAGGTATGACGACCCTGTGGCAGCGTGGCTGGGATCAGCGTGCCATATTACTGAGTACATATATGCCGACGGAGATCCCGAGTTTCGGGATACTCACAATATTGCATAGTTCAGTCCGATAATCCGCTATTTACAAGACTCTTGGTTCTCTACACCAAGATGTCGAGAACATAAGGTAGGCTTCCTTACGGCTCCCAACTCGCGATATAGTAGCAGAGTAGGTGGCATGTGGCATAAAGTGAGGTCCGGCAACGCGCAATGACACCGAGGCTTCAGCTTGCCGCCGCTGCCGATCGCCGGCCTTGCAGCTCCCTGGATCGGGGCAGTACGCGCCTGAGAGTTTCTCTGGAGGCGCAGCGCAGTGCATCGTACCAGCGAGCAAGGCCTCATCGAACGATCTTAACATACTAAACGCCTAAGAGCCGAGGCACGCCGCTTAGGAGCCCAGCGAGGAGAACTGGAAGATCAGGATTATACGAAAGTGCAGACTCATCAGAGGGCAGGGCAGGTTCAGGTTCATGCGGCTGCCAGGCCATGTCCATGCCCATGCCATGAGGCCTGCAAGGATCGGGATCATCGTTGTGATAAGCAACACGTTGCCCGAAGCTCCATCCTGACGCTGACCAGCACAGCCATCCAGCTCTTGTGGCGTAGAGGAGTGGTGTACCTGTACCTTTTCCTTGACAGACACCGCAGCTGTTGACTACTACGGTATCCGCTCCGCCTCGTAGGTAACCAAGACGGTGGGTGGCTGAGGGCATGCGGATACTGTGCAGCCCGCTTAGACGCTTTACACACTACGTAAGCACCTCTACACTTGATACATCATACGTCTGCCGCAACTCTACGTGGCGCAGACGTCATGCTAGCCCCCTTCGGGGCACCCGCCCGCCACCGACACAGAACTTAGAGGTCGCTCCCACGTCGCTCATCTTCAACAGTGGAGAAGGTGGAAGCGCGAAAACCTCGAGAGCTTGAATCAATAACGACGATCTCAAAGCGATCGACGAAGAGATCGCCATCGACCGCCCAACCGCAGGGAAAATCGTAACGACCAACGTGGAGATCCGGCATCATGCATTATAGGAGTATATGCGTCTGCGCAAGCGACGGCGGGGGACGGGATGGCCTGATGAGCTGCAGCCTGGTGGACGGCTAGTGTGCAGGCGTCCCGTCTGTGACTGCCGTGGTCTAGGCTCGCCGGACGGAGGGCATCGTTCCCAAGGTCGATATTTTAGATATTGATATGGGTGACGACCATGACCTTTCATTGAAGGAACCCACCTGTTGTTGGCAATCACAAAACGTACGTCGACCAGAGCCAGCATGCTACTCAGACTCCCTCTTCCCTCTAGGAAGAATATAGCCCCATACACATAATGTGAATGCATGACACCAGAGTGTATTCTGAGATACACGGGCGAACTGTCGTAAACCTTTCGGAAGCGTGGAAGCCGGCTCGTTTGGGAGACAGCACCAGCGGAGCCTATCTTGTCGAATTGGATATAAAGTCGGGCTGATGTACTTGGCCTCGAGGCCATGTTGTAATGATCCGGAGAGGTGCGTGAAAGCGGTGAGCAATCTGTCTCTACTTCTTTCATCAGCATTTGTGACGGCAGTACTGCGGAACAAAGGTCGGCGTTCGCCGGGTCGTTGAGTCGGGGGTCTCTCCTGAGCTCTGCGAGTGAAGACTGTGCGGCGTCTTTGAGCCTCGTGTTGGGCAGGTTACCGATATTCGCACCACATCCGCCACCCTTTGTACAGTGCCGAAGGACTTCTCGTATTCGAGACTTGATGATGTGCTGTTGTAGTCACAGAGCGGAAGGCTCGCGCATTCATCGCCGATGCCATTGCCATCCGAGAAGTCCGAACGGAGAATGTAAACATTGAGCCTCGTATCGTTATACCTCGAAGTTAATCCGACGAGCCGCTAAACCTCCGCTGCGGCTGACGTACGGCACCCAGAGTCACCGACCTGCTCCCGAAGCTCGTTGGAAGAAGGTCACGGCGTGCCAGGACCGCGCAACGAATTGATGAGGAACCTGGCCTCCTTCTCGAGCGCTCCTCGTGGGTGTCTTTTGCCGACAGTGTGGGCACTAGCAGCCGGCACGTTGAGCAGGTATCGCCAGTTCATGGTGTTAGTGCGCGATCGATTCCGCCATGCGATGGATACGTGCGAGGCCGATGGACAGTGTAGCAGCCCTCTCGCGCACTGTGCTTTGGCGCTGAGGTTTGGTGTAATCCGATGGTGGCGCCGAAAGCCTGGGGTGCCTGGGAGCCATGCGTGACAGATGGCTCTCAGGAATCTGCGTTGCCGCAACCCACCCCAATGTTGTCGAGCGTGGCGTACCTATGAATTTTCGACTGTCCAGTGGATCTTGACGAGTTGAAGATACTGTGTAGTGGTGTGCGGGTAGTTGAGGCTTGGCGTGACGTTTAGTTGGCGAAAGGTCAGCCATGTGGCCGGTGACGATGCCATGTAGCGTTCTGGACCTTCCGGGTCGTGTCAACCATATGGCAGAGAGTGTCAAGCGTGTCATCGTTGTCAAAAGGCAGTCGCTATTTTCGCCGTAAGAAGCATGTCTGTGGAGTTACTTTATTGCCCGTCGCGTGCTCTTACCGCGTGGCTCGACGAAAGGCTTCAGGTGTTTCAACGACGAATTAGCTATGCGCCAAGACGAAGTATAAAGATCCCATCTTCTGCGCTGCTTGTAACTTCGACCACCTCGAGCACAGTCTCTGCCCGGTAGACAGCAGTGACAAGCAGCCATAAATCTCGGATCCGGTAAGAAGCAATTTCACAAGAACGGGAATATGAACGCTGACTTGCTGAAGTGATAGCACTGCGACCACCTTTTCCGCCACGATGCGTGCGATATTCACCATCCTCGCCGCCTTCGGCATGCTGCTCGTGGTCCTGGCCGCCGATGAAAAGCAGTGCGATACGGTCTGCATCCGACGCATCCTGTACGAGACCGCGTACTCCTCCGCCTCCGCCGGCATTGGCCTGATCATGGACGCCTACAATTCGACTTCTTGGTGCTATTCCGACGCTAACGAGTACTGGTGCCCCGGGCTCCTGAATAGCACCGTCGCGGGAATCGCCGGTACGCTCATGAATCGTACCACGGTTTCGGAGGATAGCGAGCTTGAAGATCTGGTTAGCACTCTGGCGGATATGAGCCGTGCTGCTGCCGTCGAGGCTATGGCCTGGGCTACGCAAGCGGTCAACGGTACTGGAGGGTTGAGCGCCGCGGACCTAGCCAACGGGACCTACGCATCTGAGCCTCTCAATACGGCCAACGCCACTCTACCCGTGAACCCTGACCCTCGACCGGCAAACGCCACTCCAACAGTCGACGCCACACAACCAGTAAACGCGACCACACAGGGCGCCGCCGTGGGCAAGCGCGAACAGCTTCTCGATAAAATGAACTGGACCATCTGGTCTCTTAGCCAAAACACGTCTACGGTGGTCAACCGCACCGCTCTGCATTCAGCTGCCAGGGAGTACGACGCCACGCAACACGCCCCACCTACCGGCCAAGGGCACGGCGACAGCGGACGCGACGGTAATCAAGGAGGTGACCACCACAAAGGGAGGGACCTTGCCATTGGCCTTGGAGTCCCGGCCGCGGTCCTCGGCCCACTCGTCGGGTATGGTATATCTAAGGCTCTCGACCCTTCGTTCCAGGTCTTTGGTAGGTGGCAGATGGCGAACAAGCTCTTTCACCCAGGCTTGCTCTCTATGTTGGAGTGGTAAGACCACAGAGTGCTACAAAGCACTGAAGTGCAGCTGGGTCTTCAAGAAAAGTGCCCTTGTGTGCCAGTACGGCCAGCCCACCTCGACCGGGTCCGCTTCGTCCAGTGCAGCCCCTTCCGCGACTCCTACGCCGATTTCAGGGTGCCAACTCACGAAGCATATTATGAGAAAGGACAGGATTTTGATCAGGGGCGCAAATTGGGACCCGAAGAAACTCGATGGCGTCAACGGCAAGATGTTATCCGGTGCCGGGTTGAAGCACCAGCTTTCTCGCTGCAGCAAGGTGAGCAGCTGGAAGTTCCGTCCCTTGCAGCCCCATGACGGTGAGCCGTACGATTTCGTCGCCACATGTAGAATGCTTGACATGGATAGGGATTGCATTCAGCGTGCCATGTACTTCAGTGGGGCGCCGTCGGGATCAGGCTGCTTCGGAGGCGGTGTGGGTTGGAATGCAGATTTCCGGTGAAAGGGTGGGATAGTGTTGTGCAGTCCTGAGCGCATGACGAGGTCTGGTGCTCCGCATTTCTTTGTTTGATAAAGCAAGAGTGTAAAGCCGGTACCACGTCGGCGCCGCTTTGGTTACTCTTCGCTAGGATAACGGCCGCATTTCAATGCCTGAGGTATCGTCGGGGTTGGTCTGGCATCCGAAGTTGGCTAGTTAAGCGGGTGTCCAAGATAGATGCATAAGCTCACCTTGCACGAGACCGCGCAGTGTAGGTAGCATCAGTGCGTATAGAGTGCGTCTCCGCGCCATCATGACTACATGGGTTATGAGCACTCCGTATGTGCACTGCGATACGTGCTACCGCGAATGATGCCGTGCTATGGGCAATCACACTGCACCCTGGTCGCCCGCCAGTGGCATGCGCAGTACGGCGAGTGCTAGTTGAAGGACGTGCATCCCGGGGCTGTGAAGTCGACGGTACATTGTGTGGTGCTCGCCGAAGTGTGCGCGTCGTATATTGTGCGTGTCGAAGCTGGTGCAAGTAGAAGACCTGCACACTGTCGGCCTCGTGGTAACCGTGGTTCTGTCAACGAACGAGGACCAGTTCAGATCCGGCACTGGAGGACGTGCATGTTGTTTTCCAGGTACTGTAAGGTATGTTCTGGAGGTGAAGTCGTGGAAACGGAAGCCTCGCGTGTCCGTTGCCGTTGCCGTTGCTGCCTGAGGAGGTCCCCGCCCGGGGCAAGCGGAGGACGGAGGACGGGAGGGTCGGTCAGTCAGCGGACGCGACCCTGGTTTTGGCTTGTGCGTTGTGCGTTTCAGGTCGAAGCAAGGAGTGCAAATGCTGACGACTGCCTTTCCAATGTCTCTCCGCCGACAACACCCCTTCATACATTGACGGACCCATGAACGAACGAACGGCGATATGCAGCCGCAAACCAAGGCACCGCATCTCAAAGACCTTCTCTGGTGGAGTCTGTTCCTTGCCCCCGTCACCGCGGCCGCTCTGCAGCAGCAGCCGCAACATGCCTACACCTCCCGCGCCGCCGTCGACCGGCTCTCCGATGCAGCAGCATCTTCACAGGAGCGCTGGCGGGCTTCCGCCTCCGACTCCCTGGACACGCCCGTGAGCGGACAACGGTTCAAGGACACGCACGCCGAAAACCGGTCACGATCACAATCCCGGTCACGCGAAAAGCAGCGGACTTCCAACAATGAGCGCGCCCTCGCGACTTACGCCCCGGCTGATTCCATCCCAGCCGTGCGGGCACCACCTGCATTAAGGTCATCGGCTACGGCCGGCTTGACCTCGCGACAACCGGCGCGGTCACTGCAGGATTGGCAAGTCGAGGATATTGTACTCCTGGCGACTGTTGACGGAAAGCTTCACGCGAGAGATAGGACGACAGGGGCTGCGCGATGGCAGCTCGAGGTGGATACACCGATGGTGGAGACGACATACCATCGGCACAATAGGAGTGTGGATGAGAAGGGCTTTGAGGTCGAAGATCCGATCTGGATTGTGGAACCTAGTCAGGATGGAAGCATATACGTGTATGTGCCAGGCTCTGGGCTTGGTATGCAGAGATTGGGGTACACGGTGAAGGAGCTCGCGGATCTGGCACCGTATGCGGGAGAAGGCCATCCGGCTGTTGCCTACACCGCTGAGAAGAAGAACACGCTCTACACGATCGACGCAGGCACTGGCAACATACTGAAGGTCTTCAGCTCGGCCGGCGCCATCACAAATGATGATCGGAGCTGTCGCCGCGTCAACCCGCTGGAAAGCTTGGAGGAGGATGACGAAGAGTGCGAGCCCATTGGAACACTGTTACTCGGGCGGACGGAGTACACAATAGGCGTGCAGACCCTAGGCGGCGAGCCGATCAGTACCATCCGATACTTCGAGTGGGGTCCGAACAACCGGGACCAAGACCTGAAGAGCAAGTATACCACGACCATGGACCGAAAGTACGTCTATTCAAGGTACGACGGCTCAGTCTTTGGGCTTGATCTCGGCATGCGCGACGACTACAGCCGTGTACCAGCCAACAAGCCGGTCTACAGGGAGAAGTTCTCGTCTCCGGTGGTCAGGGTCTTCGACATCGTACGGCCGTCCGAAAACCCTTCCAGCGACGCAGCGCTCGTTGTCCTGCCGCAACCTGTAGGACCAGCTTTGGATGAGCTCAGCAGCCTTGACGACGACACTCTGGACAACGTGTTCGTCAACTGCACGGAGTCGGGCAGCTGGTACGCGTTGTCGGAGACGAACTACCCTGCCGTCACCGAAGGCGCACAAACGGCACAATGCTACAGCGACGATAGCTTCGGCGTTCCAGTCTTACCCCTGTCAAAATCATACCGCGACAGGTTCATGGGTGTACATCAGCTGTCTCCGGTCGGTCACAGGACTGGAACACCCATGATCGGTGCTCCGGACTACCCAGGCATCGATCCTCCGCCGGAGGAGGCCTACAACGACCCCGTGAAGCTTCTGACACCGGGGAGTCCTGGCTGGCGGAGCCATTTGCCCTCGGTACGCATGCTGCTAGTCACAATGATTGTCGCCAGCTTGGCAGCCTGTGGAACACTCTATCGGGAGAGACTGCGGTCAGCGGTGCAGAGCGTGCCTGCTGTGCCTGAGGTCGTGACCACTGTCCTGGAGTTACCTTCAGCTACCGATGCGCAGACTGGGTCTGAGACACCCACAATGATCCGAGAGGGTGAGCCTGCTAAGGAGACCATCTTCCCCACTCCAGACGCTATGGCGACCACTACGGTCGAGGAGGTGCCAAAAGAAGACCCTGGTCTCGCTCGTGCGGAGAGTGCTGAGGGTATTGACGAAGAGGAAGACGAGTCGAAGGACTCGAAAGAGACAAAGGGCAAACACAAGCGCGGAAGGCGCGGTGGGCGCAAACAAAAGGAGAAGGAGCAAGCCGCAGCGGAGGCGAGAGCGAAGCGCAAGCTCTCGCAAGTACCGCAACCCGCCGAAGTCATCAGCGTAATTGCCTCTGAGAGTCCAGATATTGCCGGACCACTGCAGATCAATAGCCTTGTTATCCACAAAGACAAGCTCATTGGCCAGGGAAGCAGCGGCACGCTTGTGTTCGAAGGCTCTTTCGAGGGTCGCGATGTCGCTGTGAAGCGCATGCTGTCCCAGCATTACGAGCTAGCTCTGCAAGAAGTCTCGTTCCTGCAGCAGAGTGATGACCATGCGAACGTGGTTAGGTACTTCTGTCAGCAGAAGGACGATCACTTTCTCTACATCGCAGTCGAGCTCTGCCAGGCCTCTCTGTACGACGTATGGGACGCTGACCGCGCCAAGACGGAGGAACGACAGCAGCAGTTGCAAGGCCTGAAGTTGGCCATACAGCAGGATACTCCGAGAGCTCTACAACAGCTGGCAGCTGGTCTATACCATTTACACAACCTCCGAATCATTCACCGCGATATCAAGCCGCAAAACATACTCGTTGCGTACCCCAAGCGTGGTCAAAGTACCGGACCACGGCTAGTCATCTCCGACTTTGGGCTAGGCAAGAACTTACCGGAGAATGCCAGCACGATCAACGATGCCACGGTCAATGCTGGCACGACTGGCTGGAAAGCTCCCGAGCTCATCTCTCAACCCAAGGACTCCGACAGTCGGCACAGCCAAAGTAACTCGCACACCAACGGCAGTGAAAGTGCAAACGGTACAAACGGCACTAGCGGCATCAAACGCGCCGCCGACATCTTCTCCCTCGGCTGCCTCTTCTTCTGGGTCCTGACCAACGGAGAGCACCCTTACGAAGACGATACTGGCTGGACCGGCCTTCGCGAGCTCAACATCAAGCGCAACAAGAAGAACATGGCCGTTCTACAGCGCTGGCAGGACGCCTACGAGCCCTCGCAGCTGATCGAATGGATGCTGGAGCCGCAGCCCGAGAATCGGCCCACGGCGCTGCAGGTGCTCAATCACCCGTTCTTCTGGACCGCCGATAAGCGGTTGGCGTTTTTGTGTGATGCGAGCGATCATTTTGAGCGCGAGCCGAGGGGCACGGTGGATGAGGATTACGCAAGTGATAGCTTCGATCTGCGACTGCTAGAGAACCGAGCAGGACAGGTTCTCGGAAGGCGAGCAGACTTTCTAATGAAACTGGACAGGCAGTTCGTCGACACGCTCGGCAAGCAGAGGAAGTACTCGGGAAACCGGTTGCTGGATCTGCTGCGCGCGCTGCGCAATAAGAAGAACCATTATGAGGATATGCCGGCTGATGTGAAGGCTCGAGTGGGAGCTCTGGCAGGCGGGTATCTGCGGTATTG